>RJWJ010031698.1:0-19017 GCA_004363605.1 Indri indri
AGGTTGTACAAGCCATTCAGGTAGGGAATTCTGGGGTTCTGAGTATGTAGGGATAGTGGTTCAGAAAGGGGGTGCAGCTCTCTGGGCACATCCCTGGGGTCCCATGGACTCTGCTCTGTTGGGGCAAGGGCAGGGTGTGGACTTCCTATAGCAACGCTGGTCAGTGATGGAGACTGATTGCCCTGCAGGGAGAGTCCAGCACAACCAAGACGTGCCCACATCCTGGATGACTCCCAAATATCCTGCCACACTAAACCACTACAAATATTAACTGGTTCATACAAACCCTAAAATGTCTTTAAAAGAAGTTGTGTGAAAAGCCCAATCATTAAGGACTTTATTAGGAGGAGAGAAGTTTAAGTGGAATACAGACCTTGTCATAAGATTATTGACCAGTTTAATCACTGCACACATTCTCTGTCCTAACTCTAACTATACATTTAGTTGAAGCAAGTTTCTATGCAATAGTGCACTTACCATAAAAGCAAAGAAAATATTTGCAAACAGCTAACAGATCAGATTTGGAAACCCTTTAACAGATTTAAAACCACGTAAGAAGTGCAGGAATCTCAATCACTTTCATTAATTAGGGTTGTCTTAAAATGTACCATATATTTCCTACCTATATATATATAATTAAAATTTTTCCATTACAATAATAAAAATAACATATCGACATTATTTATTTTGGGGTTGCCTTTCACCTTTCAATCTTACTGTTAATACCTCTCTAGTTCTACTACTCAATTTCTTTATAGGTCCTTACATCACTGTTTGTTTTCAAATGCATCCTCGGCTCCCCTTTGCCCATCAAAGGCTGAGACTTCCAGTCTCTTGCACTAAAAACGGAGTGCGTGCTTCCACAGACACTGGGACTTCCAGACAGGAGATGAGTGCCGCCTCATCTCTGCCTTGTCCCATGCATGACACTGAGAATTATTCTCAACACTACACTTAAAAGCAAAGCCCTGCACTTTCTCATTACTTCTGCCATTTATCTTGGCCTATTACTTCTACTTCAAGTAAGGCCATGTCCCTCTTTTATAATATACGAATATTCACTGAACATCTGCATATGGGAAAAAACGAGGGACACAAACTCCAGCCAGAAGTCCAGGTGATTCCCACAACTCAGTTGCCAGCATCACAAAGGCTTTCTTTTGCACACGAACACAACCTGAGACTCCCTCACACACCTTCCGGGAGCCACTCTGTGGTCCGGAAGGAGGAAAGCATTTGTGAGAACACAGAAAACAAGTTCCCAATTCAGTAAGATTCAAAATGGTATTCGGCTGTGAGAACTAATCACGCCCATTTGAAAAGAAAAATCAAGAGAGCTAAAAAGAACAAAAGGGAATAAAATCATATCTAAATACAATGTTAAAGATGAATATAAATAAAAACATCAAATATAACAAAACATCATTTGCTCGGAAGAGGAAAGGTAAATGTAACATGAAAGATCTATGAAAGAATTATAATGTTGGTCAATGGAGTGAAACTTCATGCCAGATTTTGTCAGCTGGGCTATTAACTCAATACATGAGACGCAAAGTCCTGCTGATTGTGGAGATTGCTGCCTTCTTCAGCCTCCTCTGTTTTGCTCATCTAAGCTCTGTCTCCCTCTTCTCATAAATTGCCAGGCTGAGCACAGAGCAAGACCTTTGGTGCCGGCCTGTGACCTGCACATCCACAAGCCACACACAACATCATGCACCCGTGTCCACCAGGAAGCAGCAAACTAGTCGGTCAGTCTTTGCCTACAGTTCAGTGCACAATACGATGCTCTAGTCACGTATTTCCTCTCGTGACATTCGCCTTTCACATCAAAAAGTTCTTAGACATCATCCCCAGGAACAAAAATGTAAACAGCAGTACAGCTTTTGGATTCTTCCTATTTAAGCACTTGTAATCCATTTCTACTCAAAATGCAGGTAAAATTCACTTTCCCTTTTGCTAGGCTAACTACAAAAAGAGATGAAATGTTTTCGAATAAAGCTTCAGTGCTATAAAAAGAACAGAAAGTTTTAGTAGGAAACATTCTGTAAAAGAAGCATGAGTCCTAGATCTAACTGCACCACTTGGTACTATGTGAGACTCAGACCATGCTAGACAACATCTTCCTCAGTTTGGGTAGAGCAAACACCCAAACTAACAAAACCCAGCATAATGTTTTTATCCCTGAACAAACATCATACTCCTTCACAGAACTTTTGTGTTACATTTACCTTTCTTCTTCTGGTCAAATAAACAACTCATACATCAGGCATCATGCTATTTTCCAAAAAAACAAAGTGAGTAAGAACATGGCCTCTCTCTGTAGGTGTCTTCGAGCCTGGTGAAAGAGCTGGCCATGTACACACGTAATTAAAAACAGAGGCATGTGGAGAGGAACAGAGTCAAGGGGACATCGGTGGAAAAAAGACCAATTCTTCTCAAGAGAGCTGCCTCATCGTAACATCTAAGCCTCCCCTGCTTGTACACAGAATGACGTGAAGATCAAATGGGGTATTATATGTCAAAGCACTTTGAAAATTATAATGCTTTCTTCTCAGGCATTTATCTTACATTTCCTGCCTCTCTTATCTAGTCACATCTAAATTATAGTGTTAGGCAAACTGTCAACAGGCAGAGGGGAGGTAGGGCAAGCTGTTCTTCATATTTCCCAGATTAATTCACCATATATAGGTAATTGATTCTGAAAGGCAGCATTCACTTCAGCCAACGGATTGAGAATCAGTTAGAACTGCGAGACTTTGCAGGCTTGATGCTCAGCATTGACGTTTGTGCATTAGCATGCATCAGCACCCAACTCCGCAGTTGGAAGACAAGATAACAAGTGATGAATCACCTTGTAGATCATCAAGGTTGTATGCACACTAAATCAATCTTTGTGCCATGGCATCCATGCCGCACTTGGCCTTGATTTATAATTCTGTACAAAGTTTGCCATTGCTGCAAAGGGTAATGAATTAACAAGATAAAATTTGAATTAAAAGTGCTTCTTCATCTGTGTCTACACCTAGCAAAATGTTATGGCTGGAAATGAACCAGCATGAATAAAGACAAAACTCCTATCTCTCTCCCTAACCACAGGATTCAGCTGGTGCTGGAAATATTCTCATAGTGGGAATTAATCACCAAGACTGAGTGACACTTGTCAATGACTGGAAAAATAGCTGGAATTGCTATAGCATACATCAAATGTTTTTAGGTGAGGCACATCCTGACATCTTTTCCATAACAGAGTTTAATTTACAAGTTACTAAATCAAGCCTACTGTCAGGTAGTAATCTGATGCTTATTGATCATAACTCCTACACCTTTACCATGAGGTTGACATTGGGTAACAGCCAGAGCCCCCACTATCTGGCTTGGGTCAAGGTAAGGAGACTATGTGGAATTTTAAAATACCAAGTGCCATAGCTCATTTGAAAACCTGAAAAAAAAAACCCATAAAACCAAAGATACCCTTAAGGATTTTGAGCATGAGTTTTGCCTTAAGCTGTATCTTATAATATAGGGCTGTTCCATTGGATGATGGGCTGTTCCATAGCTGCACTGTCCAACGCAGTAGCCACTAGCCTCATATGGATATTGAGTACTTGAAGTGTGGCTAATGGTATTGAAGAACTGAGTTTTTAACTTAATTTAATTTAATTTAATGGCTACCATATAGGATAGATAATATAGTACAAATCTTATTTTCAAATACTATTGAATAAACTTAGCTAAGGATTAAAAGCAGTTTTCTAAACTACCTAATCATAATTCCTCTGTAATTGGTTACTGACTTCAGAGCACATAAGTTTTCCAAATTCTATAACTGACTTTTTAGAATGGTTCCCCTTGTTTTTCTGATCTTATTTTTGTCTTAAACAAGTGTCAAGTTAATGGGGATTTTTGCTTCCTTTTGTTTAAATTTGAAGCATCTAATCAAATGAAGGAGATGAAGAGTTGATTTCATGCATTTGGAGCCAACAGAGTGGGCGGATTTCTCCCCAGGCTGTCCCCAAATCAAGCTCTTTGGTGGGTTGTTTTTTTTTAACCTAAGAGTAAGAGTTACTGAAGATGTCACAATGTTGGCTGGCCTCCTGTACCCTCATGACTTTGAATCATCTACAGGATTTATAAGAAGGAATTTTACAGACACCACCAGTCTGTGAGAGATGTTAGCAACTACCTTTTCATTTTTAAGTAAAACACTCCATAGCCTAAAAAACATCTGTGATTCTCTGCAACCGAAGATTCAGCTGAACATACAATGAAAATAAGACAATAGTTCTCTCAAGACTGTCAGGAGGAAGGAGACTGAAGGCAGCTAATGGGAGGTTCTGTTTTAAGACCTAGTTAGCCTTGCGCCTAGTGTAATATTTTGCACATAGCAGTTGGTCAAAGCCATTAGTTGATAGCTTGCATAATTGACAGACCTAAAATTGGAAGAAACATCAGACTCAAGTAATGCACAAAAATAAACAGGTGTAGTGATATTGCTAGTATTTGTTCTGTCTTCCCTGCTAAAAAAGAGTCAAGTATAAATATATCCTAAATACTCTATCTATTCAATTTGGCCTTGGGCAATGTTTAGAAAAGCCACTCTATGATTTCCAGTGATGAAAGTACTTTAGATGTGAGTTTTTCAAAGGCTGTTATGGGCCCAATACTGAAAATCTGGCATCCCAAGCACAGTGTTCTAAATGCTTATTCTGAAGTCTTGTGAATTCTTAGTATGCTTTCAATATCTACATCAAAAAATTCAAACCATGTCATACTTAAGAAAGTTATGTGAGTAGTTTTTTTTGTTTTTAATATATATAAATACAGTGATTTTTACAGATAAAAGTTAAAATATCTTGCCAATAATTCATTCATTTTCATCTGAGCTCACATACATAGATATTTTGCAGATAATTAAATCAACAAGTCATCATTTTATGTGAAGTGTAAAGTCGTGATACTTTGCTTATGTGGAGCAGCCTTCACAGATTATGCAGAAACTCATATGTGGGCAGAATTAAAATATTTTCAAAATGTATAGATGGCTATTGATATTCTAAAAGAAAATATGAACAAAACTGAAATACTAGTTAGATCCGAAAGCAGCATGAAATGGAATTAGTGGGGGAGAGGGGAAACTTCCTGTGACCCGAGCCTGTCACAAATGCATTAGGAGGTTAGAAGTCAGGTAACAACATTCTTTTTCTTGACTTCAGTCCTCTGGCGGGAATGGATAGGGGTTGGTGTGTGTGTGTGAACAAATTATTCCATCTTTAGTTAGGTCATCAGTGAAAGGGCCATTAAAAACCACCGTGAAATAAGAAAAACAAACGTGTCTTCAAGGCCGTGGGTTTTTAAAGGGAAGGAGACTGCAAGTGAGGGAGGTGATGGGCGCAGTTGATCCGTGGAGTCTGGAACACTCCAGGAGCCTGGGCCTTCCAACACCCCTGGAAGAGCAGACACGGACCAGCCTTGGAGGAACGACTTGAGATGCTTAAAAGTAATGTACTTGAAGTTATTGTGAGTTAACAAATTGCAGTGAAGAGATAATTGCCTCAGAAATGTAGTAGTTGAAGGAGTTGGTTTAAAATCAGAAAAGGAAGAAAAGATTTGATAGTTCAAGGACTGTCTCTGAGATTTCCTTCCAAGTGGCTGAGAATGAGGGTGATTTAAGTGATTGTGTGGAATTTAGAGATGCAAGGGCCAAAAGCAGCTGCGCTGCTGTAGAGTGCTGCGCTTCCGCCTCCTTCCTGATGTACGGCTGCCTCCGGGCCTAATTAGATCAGTGAGCATTTTCCCTTCCCTTCCATTAAGACAACCTCTTAATAGATGTGTGGAAATGCAAACCAGAATGCGGTGAACAAAGCTCTCCCAGGATGATTTAACCTCCCAAATAACTCTCAATCCACACTTTCCTCTCCTTTCCTTCCTACTGCCATTACTCAGGTCTTCAAGCCCGCTCACCTGGATTATTAAAATAGCTTTGTTTCAGTTTCTTATGCGTAGCTCTTCCAGAAATACATTTTGAGATGGCAGTTTAATCTTGTCACTTCTAACCTAAGAATCCCTGCGACAGTTTTTCATGGCCAGCTCCTGAGACCTCCAATGATCTCTTTGTTTCCTGCCTCTTAACCTCATCTTCCTGCACTCTCCTCACCAAGAGGATTTGGAGGGTGGGGAGAGAGGAAGGAGAAAGCAGAGAAGGAGCTGGAGGAGATGACGAAGAATGGCTACCTGCTTCTGAATTCCTACTATGTTACAGGCCGCGTAGTTGTTATATTATTTAATCTTCTCTAAACCCTTGGGGTAGGTATTGTTATTTCTATTTTACTGATGCAAAAAAAAAAAAAAAATGAGTGTTGAGAAAGGGTAAAAACATTGTGTAGGTCACTCACCTAGCAAGCCTTAAAACCAGCATTCAGTCCGGATCTGTCTCCAAAATTTGTGCTTATAACCACCACCACGGCTCCCCACTTCTAGGCTTTTAAACATGTTATTCTCTGTTCGTCAAATTCTCTTCCAGTCTTGGGCCACTTGAAATATTACTTATCCCTCAAAACCCTGTGCATGATATTTTCCATTTCTAAGAAGTCATCCCTGAGTCTCAAGAGAGCATTCATCACTTGCCCCACAATGTTATGGCTGCGCTTTAACGAGCAATATTATATACATCATGCCAGGCTCTAGTGATCTGGGTGGCATGGCTCTCTCCTCTACTGCACTGCTCTTAGAGTTTCCTAAGAGACGGAACCATGTCTTCATTGTCGTGAGGTCAGTGATACTGCCCAGAGCACAGCTGGTGCTTAGTGAATCTTATTTGAACAATTCTATTGTGCAAACGGAAAATTGGTAGATCAAAAGCCTTTGGTTAGGCCGGGCGAGGTAGCTCACGCCTGTAATCCTAGCACTCTGGGAGGCCGAGGCGGGCGGATCGTTCTGAGCTCAGGAGTTCGAGACCAGCCTGAGCAAGAGTGAGACCCCGTCTCTACCAAAAATACAAAGAAATTAACTGGACAGCTAAAAATATATATAGAGAAAAAAATTAGCCGGGCATGGTGGCCCATGCCTGTAGTCCCAGCTACTCGGGAGGCTGAGACAGTAGGATTGCTCGAGCCCAGGAGTTTGAGGTTGCTGCAAGCTAGGCTGACGCCACGGCACTCGCCCCAGGCGAGAGAGACTCTGTCTCAAAAAAAAAAAAAAAAAAAGCCTTTGGTTAAACTCTTAACTAGGATTTAGCAAACCATCTGTGTGACTGTTAGCAGGTTGCTTAACCACTTCAAGCCTCAGCTCATTTGTAAAATTAGTTGGGGGGGGCATATTAAATTATCCCTAATATCTTCTCAGATTCTAAAATTCCGGGTACTTCCTCTTTGCATACAAAGAATGTATGTGGAGGGGGAAAAAAAAAGCACCACTATAACCAAGTGCAAAATGAAACATGGCATCTGTATAATTGTACTTACTGAACAGTTGATGGAACGTAACTGTATTTATTGGCAAAGTGGAGGAGGGGAGGCTAACCACCTTATAAATAAACCACTTTATGAGTTTTTAATGTGTTCCTTATTAAAAAATGCATTACTTCTCATGCTAAATTAAATATCATTTAAAGCCAGTGTTTCCCTTCTTATCTTTAGTTAAAAGAGATAAGATTTCTGCTCAATTTAGTCATGTGATTAAGTAGCACAAGCCATTTGAGATATAGACTAATAAAGGAAAATATCCCCTTACACCTAAAAAGTCAGAGGACTTTAGAGCAAGAGGAAAGTTAAGAATCAGATTCAAAGCTCAAGAAACGGAAACAGCACACAGCTAGGTAATGGCGGAATAGTGTCATTCCCAATTTCCACATGATTGGCCAACTGGAATCTTTACTACCAGGAGTTCCCTGCCATGCTAGCTCATCATACATCTGTCCCCTCCAGATTTGATCATTAGAGAGTGCGGAGGACGTGTGTGGATTGCCTCACCATAAACCACTCTCCTCGCCTCCTACCAAGAGGATTCTCACTCTCACTTTCAGTCAGGCAGCTTAGGAGGGGTTGAACACAGAAGACAGAGAAGTCATTCAGCTTCTCTTATCTCCCAGATAAGGTCAGTGGTTCATAGATGAAGAGTGAACCCAAGCAAACCCAAGGAATCAATAAGAAGATGGAGCTTTGGGGAAAAGAAATCTCCTTGTCTTTTTTCCTTCTGGAGGTGAATGACGTGGGATGTAACCCTGAGAGCATTTGCCAGCCATCTTGCACATGAGAGGAGAGCCTGAAGCTGCCACAGACCCACCATCTGGAGTAAGAGTGAAGCCATTACCAAGAAAGAAAGTTCACAGGTGCAGAAAGAGATACAAGGTCCTGTCCACGTAGTCTGTAACTTTTCAATTAGGTGAGCCAGTAAGTTTCCTTTATTACATAAGCCATTTTGAGTTAGTTTTTCTGTTTCTTATCAAAAAAAAATACATCTGATAAAGCTAGTCTATGCTATTTAAGATTATCTGTAAAACAGAAGCATTTTGATAGAATGCATTTCAGTGTCTTGTCTACATGAGGGCCCAAATTTTTCTCCGGGTTAAATTCAGAATAACAGTCTTTATCTGTAAACCTCACTGCAGATGAGACTAATGAATCCCAGTACTTGTTCTTGTTTTAGATCCAAAGAATCTCAAATTATCTCAAAAAAGAACTTCGAAATCATATATCTTGAATTCTTAAAATATAATAAAGTTAATGTTAAATTTTATTTATTTTAATTATAATTTTTGTTCCTTTATTCTAATTTCTAATACACATGCATTTATAAATTATGAATAGAAGAAAGCAGAAAAAAAAAATCAACCACTTTTGTATCCCCTAAAAATAATAACTGATAATATTTGTTTTTCATTCCATTCTTTTTATTGTGACTTTTAAATTTGAATGGTATCCATTTTGATTGTTAAGCATAGTATCTATATGCTTTAATTTAAAAATTTAACTTTGCATCAATATGAAAAATTTAATGGATGTGGAATGTTCCACACACACATATGCATACACACTCCAAGCAAATAGACTTGCTGAATAAAATGTAACAAAATTAAGAGCAAGTTTAAAATCTAAAAAAGGAAATCTCCAGATGTCAAAACAAAGGGAGTGCTATAGTTTAAAACATACAGTAGGATAAATGCACAATGTCTTCCTACCCTCAGTCAAGAAGCAGAGAAGCCATTTCATGAGGCAAACATAGATAACACATGAGTATTATTTTTAATAATCCACCTTTATAAGCATCATCTTTAGTGGAAAAATCCTTCTGTATCCTGGTCAGAGGTTGGGCCAATTTCAGTTTTCAGGTATGATGTTTTTTTCCATATGTTCATAGGTAGGAGGAAATTCAGAGCTGCTGCTCAATGGGTGGTAGTCAGAGTTTTGTTAAGTAGGAGTTCAGAATTAACTTTTAAAATGTTCTTATCTATGTATACATGGGTCTTTGCTTTCTTCTGTCAAGCATACTTGTATGTGTATGAAGTAAGATCACATTTGTCTGTCTCTGTGGCCTCTATGTTCCTCTATCCAGTGGCCCCTCTCAATGCTCACCTATCACCTTGACCTATCAGCAGTATTGGACATAGTCACTCTCTCCCTCCCCCTTGGTTTGGTCCTGACACCACACTCTCATCTTTCTCCTCCCTTCCTGCATGCTCACTCTCAGTCTCCTTTGCCAGTTCCTCCTCATCTTCCCCACCACCTAACACTGGAGAGCCTGGGGTACAGTCCTGGGGCTTTTTCTCTTTTCTCTCTTCACTTACTTGCTTATCTCATGACTTCATATTCTCATGATAGACTGATGACTCCAAGATTTATATCTTTATATCGTGGCTATAAATCTCCAACCCTGACCTCTCCCATGAACTTCAGACTCTTGTCTGCTTGACACTTTCCCTTTGTTATTTAATGGGCATTTCAACCTAACATGTCTAAAAACTGACCTCCTATTTTTGCTCCCACCAGACCTGCTCCCCTGCAATCTTACTCATCTCATTTAAGGGCAACTTGATGGTTCCAATTGCCCAGGCCAAGAAACTTGGAGTCACCTTTGCTTATTCCTTTTATCACATACCACATCCAATTTTTTTTGTTTTGTTTTGTTTTTGCAAACCTTCTTGATTCTATTTTAAAATAGATCCAGTATCCAGCTGCTTCTCACCATTTCCAGTCTGGTGCAAGCTGTGCTACCTCTCACCTGAGCCATTACAGTGACTTCTTAACCAGTAACCCTGCTTCTGCCTTTCACCCTATTTTCCAACTTAGTATCCCAATGATCCTGTTAAAAAGTAATTCAAATCATGTCACTCCCCTGACCAGTACTCACAAAGGCTCCCATATCACTCATACTAGAAGCCAATGTCTTTAAAATGGCTTACAAAGCCCTGCATAATTTGGCTTTTGTGCAATAAAGGATCAACCTTGCCCAAAGAAAGACCTGATCCCTTGCCCTCTGCTCCTGGGAGTTAACCTCTAAGTTCTAAGAATTCCCCACCCAATAAGAGTGTCTTTGTTTATCTGAGGCCTTAGGCTGTGCCATATTGCCTACACTAAGTGTTTAATTTATGGAGGGGGCCTTGGACCATATGGTATCAGCTCAACCTCCAGAGTGGCTGGAGACTAAGGTCAGCCACACTGGCAGTCAGCCACGCCTACATGACCAAACCCCAATAAAAACTCTGAACACCAAGACACAGGTAATCTCTCCTGGTTGGCAGCACTCCATGCATATTGTCACATATTGTTGCTGGGACAAATAAGCACTACCCACACAACTACACTGGGAGAGGACAAGTGGAAGCTCCGTGCTTCATTCTCCTGGACTCCACCCTAGGTACCTCTTCCTGATGCTAACTTTAATCTGCATATTTTTGCTATAATCAACCATAACTGTGAGTATAATGCTTTGCTGAGTCTGTGAGTCCTTCTAGTGAATTACTGAAACTGAGAGTGGTCTTTGGAACCCTCTGAACTTGCAGTGCTCACCTTTACCTTGTTGACATCATTGCCTGCCATTCTATCATTCATTCACTCTGCTCCTGTCACACTGGCTTCCTTGATGTTTCTCCCTTACAGACTTTCACTCTAGACCTGTGCACATGCTGTTCCCTCTATCTATAATACTCTTCCCCCAGAAACCTGTATGATTGTCTTTTTCACTTCCTTCAGGTGTTTATTCAAATGCTGTCTTCTCAGTGAGGCCTTCACTGGCTACGCTATTTAAAACTGCAACCATCCCTGATACACATAGTCATCCTCCTTCTGTGCTTTGTGTTTCTCCAGAGGATTTATCCCTTCTGAAATGTTGTATATTTTATTTATTTATTTTTTATTGTCTGCTTCACTCCACTAGAATGAAATCCTCAAGAAAGCAGAGAACTTAGCCTACGTGTTCACTGCTGTATCCTCAATGCCTAGAATCAAGTGTAACACAAGGTAAGTACTCAGTGAAGAGCTTGAATGAAAGAATGAATTTGTGTGGGTAGGGGAGGAAATAGCTATATGATTTGGTAAAATATATATGTTGTACCAAAACAGCAAGAACTGATTAGTAGTCATAAAAAATAACTTGACAAAAAGAGTATTACAAAATACGCATTAGTAGATTTGGCTACATCAATCTGATTTGCCATCTCCTAAGAGAATGTGTTTTGGATCAACCAAGAATTTAAATGGAACAGACATGAGACATAATAAGATGTTTAACCCAGATAGGAATCCAGAAACCAAGAAGCAGTGAATATGGGGTTAGAAATGGAAGGCCCTTGGAGAAGAACTGGTTGTGAGGAAGGGGCAGAAAGAAGACAGCTGGACTCTGTTCACTGTCACTGAGTCTCCCCAGGCTCTTGCAGGTAATTAACCTCCCTGAAGTGGAAAGGCATAACCCTTCCATTGCCATTGCCCAGTCCCAGTAGCACAGATCACCTCCACTGAGTCAAACAGGTCAGGGTCTTACCTAGGTGGTAGAGTGGGGACAGACTCAAGGGAGAAAACCCAAAGATCTGATGATGCCACCAAGGTCCATCCTGCAACTGCTAATCACCAACTGAAGAGTCTTTAGTTGCAGGCCAGATAGATAGTTGATAAAAAGTTCTGGCCTGTACCAAGAGCAAGAAGGTCTAACCAGAATGCATAGTCATCTATAATTACTGAGTAGAGAGAAAAATCCTCTAGAGTATTTATTTAGGGTGATGGGTCAGCTAGGATTCCCAACAGGAGGGCTGACCCTCCAGGATTGTCCCTCATGTTTCAGAAGATGACACCTGGTTGTTGTAATGAGATGATGACCCCTCTTATAATAGGATGTAAATGGACAATGATGAGAAAAAGAGTATGCATAAAGAGGACTAGCCACTGGGGTTGATGGGCAAGGAGTGGGAAGGGGAGGAAGAGCTGGTGGTGGGAAGGAGAGGAGAGGAGAGGCCCTGGCCCTGTGACAGGAACCTGTGAGACACCTGTACCACCTCTACAGTGGTCTCAGGCAGGCTGTCATCAACTAGAACCTCCCTCAGGAAGCATCACATCTGAGCAGAAGTAAGAATACATGCTGAGTGAAAGCCAGGAGTGTCTCATTCTGGTCAAGGTAATCCCAGGACCCACTATAGATAAGGCTGAATGGTGACACCATAGAGTACTTTCTGGAGGAAAATACAGTGAAAAATCTATATTAGGGTTCTCCAGAGAAATACAACCAAGGTTATAGATATATCTATAGATAGGCAAAGAATTGGCTCACATGATTATGGAGGCCGAGAACTCCCAAGATTTGCAGTTGGCAAGCTGAAGACCCAGGAAAGCCAATAATATAATTCCAGTCTGAGTGTGGAGGTCTAAGAACCAGGAAAGCCAATGGTGTGAGTGCGAGTCTGAAAGCTGGTAGGGTTGAGATCCAAGAAGGTCTGATCTTTCAATTCAAGTCTGAAGGCAGAAAAAGACTGATGGCCGTGTTCAATCAGTCAGGCGGGAGGACTTCTCTCCAGCTCATGCAAGGGTCAGCCTTTTTCTTCTATTCATGCCTTCAGCTGATTTCATGATGCCCACCCACACTGGGGAGGGCAATCTGCTTTACTCAGTCTACCAACTCGCATGTTAATCTCATCCAAAAACGCCCTCACAAACACACCTAGAACAGTGTTTGACCGAATGTCTAGGCACCCTGTGGCCCAGTCAAGTTGACATATAAAATTAGCTGTCACAAACTCAATGAACAATTGAAGTAAATGAGTGAATGAAAAGTGAAACAAGATGGAGATCTGAGGAGAAACAAAAATAAACTGGGCTATGACATTATGGTAAGTAGGCTATGACGACTTCGAAGCATCTTGAAGTCCAAGATTTAAGGACCTATTTCCTATGAGAACAGTGCTGTCCCCAGGTAAGGACACCTTGGATTTTTTAGTAAAGTTAGGAAGCAAGTAGCAGGGAGGCTGTGGACAGGGAGCGTGGTGGAGTGATGCCCTGTGCCTGATAATCCAGAAGATTGCCTTCCAGCGAACAACGAAGACTTATCTGTAATACTCCTGCTTAATAATTCATTTATTCAGCAAATATTTATTGAGCTCTGCACTAGATGTCAGATTCTGGGAATGTAGCAATTAACCATACAGATAAAATCCCTGCCCTCCTGGAATTCACACTCCAGTGGGAGAGACAGACGATACAGAAATAAACAAATAAGGGTGCCAAGAGGGAAAAAAGGGGTAAAGGAAGGAGATGGTAATTTAATGAATCTTACAAGGAAGTTACAGTGAGGGCTAACCTTTTGGGAAGTTACATACACAGGTGCCAGTCTTATACAATGGTCATCTCAAGAAGCAATCATAGCTCTGTTTTAAAGCCATAAGCAGCTTCTAAATGCATGTGTTGTTATTACGTGTTGAGTTATGGAGTGCTGTAAAATTCCAAAAGCAGGTCTGTTACAGACCCTTTATACGCTAAAGCAAGAGCTTAGACACTTAATGAGCTTCACATTCTACTCCCACACGTCACAATTGTTAAGGCTTCCATCTCTTTCTGCCTTAGCAAGTTAAGAGAAATATCATGGAGGAGAAAATAATTACAGACAATTGGGTCAAAATCCTTTGTCTAGAAATAGTCCGTCTAGCCCACTGAGAATGTGTGTCTTCCTGGAAGCTCCCACCCCTCCCACAGTAGGCTCAGCAGGACCTATAGCTGGAATCCACACTCTCGTCTGCTCTGAGCCAGTTCATAACAAGCCTCTCCCATGGTTGCTACTCCAGCCTTTGGGGGCAGTTCCCTGGCCCAGCTCAGTTATGGGTACCTGACTTAGGAGCTGAACAGTCCTGAGGTAATGGTGTCTGTGGTCCTCCCAGACCCTCCTACCCCACCTGTAAGTGTTCAAAGGGCCTTACTCCACGTAGTTCCTGGTGACTCTCTCTCAGCACACCCAACACCAGCACCTTGGCTGAGCATAAGAACACAGATGACTGAAGGTAGGTAGGTCAATAAGGTCAGTATGCCTTTGAGATCCACCTCTGCTTTGGACCTAAAGTTCCAGATGAAAATGTAGTGGCCCTTGTTGGGTAGCTGTGGAAGATGCAGTCACTGACACGGAAGTGGTAGCAACACCCAGGAGACCTTCGTACAGGCATAGCAATTATGTGACACCACAGTGCCACCTCCCAACCCAAGGCTGACTGGCAATTAGTCACAGCCCTCTTTTCTCTGACCTCCCAGTACTAAAATTAATTTCTCTTGAACTGCTCCAGATTGAAAGAGACAACAAAATACTATACGCAGTCCAATACTAGATCCTGTGCTACTGTAGTAAAAAAAAAAAAAAAAAAATGCCACAAAGGGCATTATTGTGTTGGCTGACTAAATTGGAATACATATGGTAGGTTAAAGTATCTTATTAATGTAAATTCTACCAAAGTTGGTAATTGTACTGGGAGTATACAGGAGAATATCCTAACTCTTAGAAGGTATTGAGGGGTAAAGAGCCATGATGTATGCAAATTAGTCTCGAAAAGTTTGGAAAAATAAATGGGGAGGGGGTGCCAGGAGTGAGTATGTGAGAGCAGGAGCAAAGGTTAAAACAAACGGGGGGAAATGTTTACAATATGCTAAGAAGTAACGGGTCTAGAGATGTTCTTTATATTATTCTTGTAACTTTGCTGTATTTGTGAAATTATTTTCAAATAAAAATTTTGTAAATAATTCTGGCCTTGAGAAATAGATGATTTGTCTGAAAATAGCTCCTCACTACCTGAACTCTCACCATTAGAGATTCATTTCTTTGGAAATGATATATTTTGCACTCTATTTAAAACTACCCATTTTTGAAAACATAGGAAGAATCAGTTGAAAACTAGCTAAGGACAGGCAGAGGAATCACTGGCTGAAAGGCAAACACTGTGAATGTGGAGAGGCAACCCTTCATAAGTGAAAATGAACAGTGGGTACAGAGGAGGAAGGCCACCCCCTAACTTGGTCATGAACTAGACCCACAGGGCCGTGGTTCCAGGAACATTGGCAGGCTTTGAGCTGGTCTTCTCCCAAGCAATCCAGACAGCACACACCTTCCAGATTCATGATATCTGCTCTATCTTAACTGTGTAACAAGGTGCCCATGCAGAGACGGGGCAAAGACTCCAACAGAACATTCTCTGAAAGAAGGCCGGAGGATGAGAAGTCTGCGTTTCTTTTCTCCACCAGCTGTGCCCAGAATTGTACGACGTGGCCCGGAACTCCCCGTGCTAGGAAATTCCCCAACATAGGAAATTTGCTTTATAAAATATTAGGGTTAGGTTATAATAGCATAGGCCTGATACAGGATCTGAACTTCACAGAACCTCAGGAATATGCTGCCCATAACTTCTTATTTTTTTCTCACGATAAGAAAATTTTCCATTGTCACAATCAAGGGAAATATATAGGTTTAACTTTAAGTTCTGGTCTAGGATTGTCTGGATAAAAGTTTCCTGCTGGCTCCATTTTGGGGAAACGGAGGAGCTTCTTTTCCTTTATTAAATAGCGCATTCTAGTGGCACTCACAGGAACTGCAAGGAAGTTCAGGAATAGTTTTTCTCTTGGGTAGAAACACTATTTGGCCCAGTGGTCCCCAACCTTTTTGGCACCAGGGACCATTTTCATGGAAGACAATTTTTCCACGGACCAAGGTGGGGGGATGGTTTTGGGATGATTCAAGTGCATTACATTTATTGTGCACTTTATTTCTATTATTATTACATTGTAATATATAATGTAATAATTATACAACTCACCATAGGTTGGGGACCCCTGATTTGGCCTGTAATTGCTCCTTGGTGAGGAAAATCAGATTTCAAAATGCTTATTTTTTCAGATGAAACCTCTGTCGACAAATTCTATATGAGAAAACATGGGTTCATGCAACCTGAATTGCCAGTGTTTTCACTATGGTACATACATAGACAAAGCAACTTTTACCCTGCAAAGCCACAAGTGGAAATTTCAAAACAGATTGAATATCTGACCCTCAAATAATGTTTTAAGTCCAAGCAGGACTCATCTCTCACTCTTGCTTAAGTACCAAGCATTTTCTATCTAAACTGACATCTCCAAAACATACTTATTTTAGAATTTATGTTACATTCAACAGGAAATAAACATATTCTGCTCCAAATAGGCCCTTTTCACTGTGGCCACTCAGCCTTTCAGCAGCAGCTGATTCAGGTTTCAAGCAATCTCATGGGTTCTGAGCCCGAGCCATCTCCGTGTCACCTATGTTCCTCCAGAAATGTTGATGCAAGGAGAGACACAGCCAGAAGGCTCACAGCAAATTAGCACAGGCTCTGACATTTACCAAAATGAGTCCAGTCTAAAACAAATCACTTAAAAAAAAAATAACATAAATCACTTAGGCATTTTTTAATACAACCCCCTACACAGGTAGCATTTTTTCCAGGCTATTGAGTTTTAGAGCCAGGCCATAGCTACTCTTCAAGCAGGTCTGAGTGTGCCAAGCATCCCATGAAAAAGCCAACTCACACCTAACGGGTGCGGTGCACGCCGTCTTGGGGATAGGCACGCCTGTAGCTCTGACTCTGGCATTGCAAAGGCAATTTATGTAACCAAAGCATCTGTACCCCCGTAATACTCTGAAATTTAAAAAAGAGAAAGGCAGGTCAAAGGAACACATGGTGAAAGGGTGTTTGGGGAGAGGGCTGGGAGGATGACGGTGAGTTCAATTTAGGAACAAAAGTAATTCTCAACTTCCAGGCTGTGTCGACCCTGTCATATTATGAAAAGTAGAAAGGGCAAGAGGGGTAGCCTTTCTGAGATGCCCACTCTATGCCTCTTTGCATGGATAGTGTTATCCTGTGAGAAGGGGTTTGTTATTTTCACTTTGTAGCTAAGGAAGCAGAAGGTAAGACGGGGAGGCAGGGAGGAAGCTTGTCTTCAAATCCTCCTGCCGGGACGCCACGTCTCATATGACACGACCCAGGGAAATGAGTTCACAGTGAAATAGTTCCTCTTATCTTTAGAATTTTCATTTGGAGGCCAATGAAAACTCTGTCTGTTAACAAATTCCTTCAAACTCTTTGCCCCAACATCTTTAAGAAAAGCTGTTAGGTGAGTGAGGTTTCTCTCTAGTTTTCCTGCCCCTTTTCTTCAACTCCGTCTCTCCTGTTTCTGTGCAGTCTGCAGCACTGTGCTGTGCTCTGACTCCCACGCTTTTCCTTCTATCTAGCCTAGAAATTTCCTTCCCGTCTGCTCTTGTCTTAAGTCAGGCCTGGCCTATGTCCTGCTTCCTTCTTGGTCTGCCGTCTAGTGGGTTAGATTAGCGTGGCCCTTTCAACAGAAGCCTCTAATGACTGATGTCTGCGGTCGAAGGAAGGGCTCAGACACTGGCGCAAGCTGATAGCAGGGGTACTGCAAACTGGTGAGAGTTTTAGCTCTCAATTCCATTCTGTCTCAAATATTTCTGTTCTAGACACAATGTTAAGTACTGGAAATAAAGAGGTTGATAAAAGCTATCTTCATATTATATCATTTGAAGAGTAATTTTTTCTAATGCTTCCTGGAGCCTTTTTGATTAAATAGAAGCCCATGTGTGAGGAGAAAAGAAAAGGAAAAAAAATCACTTTCTCAGTAGATCCTAAGGATCTATTCCAATAAGAAAAGCAAGGAATTTGTAAAAGTAAATGAGGAAAGGAGGACGATATGCTCAGAATTGTGCAAGATTCTATTGGTAGGTGTTTGTTTTCTGTCCCTTTGACTTTTTTAGATAGATCACACACTTTTTCTTTCAAACTCTAAAGATGACTAAGTGATAGATTCCTGCGACTGGTTAAACAGGAGATGGAGCAAGGGAACTAACTCTCGGGCTCCCACTCTGGCAGGCAGTGAGTTAAGCATTTTCGCATATGGGACTTCAGGTATTTCCTGCAATACCATTGTGATATGAGTTGAATGAGGCCCATTTTACAAATGGGGAAGCTGAGGTTGATGAACATATTTCTATAGGAGACAATATGAGACTGGAGCAAAGGATACTTTCTACTTGCTCTTGGTGTCTCTCTGCTGCCCAACTTCTGAATGGATGCACCTCAATCAAGCAACACATATGCACTGAAGGGTTATAAAATATTGAAAGTTCTAGTCCTCGCCCTCAAGGTGATGGCAGCATAAGTGTGTGAATAAGATACACACACACTCACACACACCCCTGACAATCTGCAGCCTACATGGAGCAAAGACTGGTTCATGCTGTGAGAGAGAAAGGAGAGCCTGTGGGCCGGATTTGCCTGGGTGAAGTGGATGTGTCTAGGTAGGGAGAGTAATGATGAGTGGAGCCTCAATGGTTGGCA
This sequence comes from Indri indri, assembly GCA_004363605.1. NCBI lineage: Eukaryota > Metazoa > Chordata > Mammalia > Primates > Indriidae > Indri > Indri indri. Next base: position 18,833 of record RJWJ010031698.1, read on the forward strand.
CAGGGGGTGGAGGGTTGGTGTGCAGGGCAGCAGGACCGAAGCAGGTCACAGAGCAGAGCAGCAAGAGAGGAGCCCGGGGAAGCAGGGAGAGCAAGACCGTGAATGAGCCTGGCTCTGTGGCATGTCCGGGAGGCCGTGTGTGTGCGTGTGTGTGTGTGTGTGTGTGTGTGTGCGTGTGCATGCGT
>RJWJ010031699.1:0-19017 GCA_004363605.1 Indri indri
GAATTCTAATAGATTCACTCCTTAGGTTTAAATCTGTTACCAAGCATGAGTTGATTTTTGTGAGAGGTGAAAGGTGTGGATCCTGATTCAGTCTTCTACATGTGGCTATCCGGTTTTCCCCACACCATTTATTGAATAAGGATTCTTTTCCCCAGTGTATGTTTTTGTCTGCTTTGTCAAAGGTCAGATGGCTATATGAGGATGGTTTTATAACTGGGTTCTCAGTTCTGTTCTACTGGTCCATGGCTCTGTTTTTGTGCCAGTACCAAACTGGTTTGATTACTACAGCTTTGTAATAAAGTTTGAAGTCTGGTAAATTGATACCTCCCATTTTGTTTTTATTGCCTAGAATTGGTTTTGCTATGCGGCGTCTTCTCTGGTTCCACACGAAGCATAAAATTAATTTTTCTCCATCTGTGAAGAATGATGTTGGTATTTTAATAGGGATGGCATTGAATCTGTAGATCACTTTGGGTAGTATAGACATTTTAACAATGTTGATTCTGCTGACCCACAATCATCGTATGGTTTTCCACCTGTTTACATCCTCTGCTATTTCCTTCCTCAATGTCTCATAGTTCTCCCTGTAGAGGTCTTTTACCTCCTTAGTTAAATATATTCCTAGGTACTTTATTTTCTTTGTTGCTATTGTGGAGGGAATTGAGTCTTTGATTTGGTTCTTGGTATGACTGCTATTGGCGTGTATGAATGCCACTGATTTGTGTGTATTGATTTTATATCCTGAGACTTTACTGAATTCATTTATTAATTCCAGGAGCCTCTTGGTTGAATCCATGGGGTTTTCTAGATATAATATCATGTCATCAGCAAATAGTGAGAGTTTGATCTCTTCTGTTCCCATTTGTATGCCTTTAATTCCACTCTCTTGCCTGATTGCTGTGGCCAGGACTTCCAGCACTATGTTGAATAGAAGTGGAGATAGTGGGTAAACTTGTCTGGTTCTAGTTCTAAGTGGGAATGCTTTCAACTTTTCCCCATTCAGTATGATGTTGGCTGTGAGTTTGTCATAAATGGCTTGTATCATTTTTAGCTAAGCCCCCTCTATGCCTATTTTGTTAAACGTTCTTATCATAAAAAGGTGTTGAATTTTATCAAATGCTTTTTCTGCATCTATTGAGAGAATCATATGGTTTTTGTTTTTGCTTCTGTTTATGCAGTGAATTACATTTATAGATTTGCATATGTTGAACCATCCCTGCATCCCTGGGATGAAGCCCACTCGGTCATGATTGATTGTTTTCTTAATAAGCACCTGGATTTGTTTAGCTAGAATTTTGTTGAGAGTTTTTGCATCTATATTCATAAGGGATATTGGTCTGTAGTTTTCCTTTTTTGTTGCGTCCTTTCCTGGTTTTGGTATCAGGGTTATGTTGGCTTCATAAAATGTGTTGGGGAGGAATCCATCCTTCTCAATGTTGTGGAATAATTTCTGCAAGATAGGCACCAGTTCTTCTTTGTAGGTGTGGTAAAATTCGGGTGTGAAACCATCTGGTCTGGGACTTTTCTTTTCTTGGAATGTTTTTTATTGTTGTTTCAATTTCAGTCCTTGATATTGGTCTGTTCAGAAATTCTACTTCTTCCTGGTTTAGCCTAGGGAGGATGTGTGTTTCTAAAAATTTGTCCATTTCCTCCATATTTTCCAGTTTGTGTGCATAAAGGTTTTTGTAATATTCATAAATTATATCTTGAATCTCCACGGCATTGGTTGTAACTTCTCCTTTTTGTTCCTGATGGAGCTTATCAGAGATTTTTCTTTTATGTTTTTCATTAGTTTAGCCAAAGGTGTGTTAATTTGGCTTATTTTTCAAAGAACCAACTGTTTGTTTTATTAATCTTCCATATAGTTTCCCTGTTGTCAATTTCATTTAGTTCTGATTTGATCTTATTAATTTCCCTTCTTCTGCTGGGTTTGGGGTCAGTCTGTTCTTCTTTTTCCAGTTCTTTGAGTCGATTCATTAGGTTGTCTGTTTGTGATCTTTTTGACTTTTGGATATAGGCATTTATGGAAATAAACTTTCCTCTCAGGACTGCTTTGGCTGTGTCCCACAGATTTTGATAACTTGTGTCACCTTTGTCATTTAGTTCAAAGAATCTTTTGATTTCCATCTTTACTTTCTCATTTATGAAAGAATCATTCAGCAGAAGGTTGTTTCATTTCCACGGCTTTGTCTATAGATGAGAGTTTCTATTGGGGTTGATTTCTATTTTTATTCCACTGTGATCTGAGAAGATGCATGGTATAATTTCTATTTTTAAAAATTTTTTGAGACATGCTTTGTGTCCTAGAATATGGTCAATCTTAGAGAATGTCCCATGAGCTGATGAGAAGAACGTATATTCAGTGGTTTTTGGGTAGAATGTTCTGTAAATGTCAGTCAGGCCCATTTTTTCTAGAGTTCTGTTTAAGTCCATTATTTCTTTGTTAATTTTCTGTTTGGAGGATCTGTCCTGTGCTGTCAGTGGGGTGTTGAAGTCTCTGACTATTATGGTGTTGCTGTTTATCAATTTGTTTAGATCAAGTAGAGTTTGCTTTATGAATCTGGGTGCACCTAAGTTGGGTGCATACATATTTAGAATTGTTATATCTTCTTGTTGAACTGTACCCTTCACCATTATATAGTGATCTTCTTTGTCTTTCATTACTTTTGTTGATTTAAAAACTAAGTTATCTGAGATCAAAAATGCCACACCAGCCTTCTTTTGGCTTCCATTTGCTTGAAATATTGATTTCCACCCCTTTGCCTTGAGTCTAAATGCATCCTTGCAGTTTAGATGTGTTTCCTGGAGACAGTAGATGCTTGGCTTTTTTTTTTTTTTTTTTTATCTATTCAGCTAGCCTATGTCTCTTGAGAGGGGAGTTCAAGCCATTCGCATTTATTGAGAGAACTGATAAGTGGGGTGAATTACTGTTCATTCTTTTGAGATGCATTTTGTTGCTTTGTGTACTGTCTTGAGCCATTGTGGAATCTAGCCTTTGATCTTTAACTTTTGAGTGGTTTTACATTTGAGAGCGTTTATTGTGCTGATCCTAGTGTAATTCTGTTTTGAGTACTTCTTGAGAGTTGGTCTTGTCTTGGTGAATTCCCTCAGTCTTTGCTTATCTGAGAATACCTTTATTTCTCCTTCATATATGAAGCTTAGTTTTGCCGGGTACAAGATTCTAGGCTGGGCATTATTCTGTTTCAGAAGAGTGAGAATGGGGCCCCAGTCTCTTCTTGCTTGTAGGGTTTCAGTTGAGAAGTCTGGAGTTATTCTGACGGGCTTTCCTTTGTATGTTACTTGTTTCTTTCACCTTACGGCTTGCAGAAGGGCATCTTTAGTGGATATTTTGGTCAATCTGATGACTGCATGACGTGGTATCTTCCTATTTTCATTGAATCTCCCTGGGGTCCGTTGAGCTTCTTGTACCTGTATATATAGATTTTTAGCAAGGCCTGGGATATTGCCCTCTATTAATTCTTCAAATAGCTTATCCAGCCTTTGCGTGTTTTCTTCTTCACGTTCTGGAATCCCTGTCACCCTCAGGTTCGGTTTTTTCACATAATCCCACATTTCTTGTAGGCTTATGTCTTTTCTCTGGATTTTCTGCTCGATCTCTGTGACTGACTTATTTAATTGGAAGGAGTTGTCTTCAATCTTTGAGATTCTTTCTTCTGTTTGATCTACCCTGCTCTTGAGGATTTCCACTGTGTTTTGTAGTTCCCTGAATAAGTCCTTCATTTCCAGGAGATCGGTTTGATTTTTCTTTAATATTTCAATTTCTTTAGTGAATTTTTCTTCCAAGTCCTGGATTTTTTTTGTGGTCTCTTTGTGTTGGTCATCCATTTTTTCTTGCATGTCATTGAATTTTCTTACAATCCATGTTTGAAATTCTTCTTCTGTCATTTTAGTGTTCCATGTTTGGTTAATGGCAATTGCTAGGGAGCCATTGTTCCTCTTTGGGGGTGCGCTTTCCATTTGATTCTTTATACTTCCAGAGTTCTTTTGCTGGTTCCTTCCCATCTGGATCGGTTGTTCCTTCTTGCCTTTAGATTTTTGTTTGGATAATGACATGCCCTGTTTAGTCTCTGAGCCAGTAGGTGGTGTTTGTGGGTGAGATTCGACCACACCCTTTATGAAGAATCAGTTGATGCAGTAAAAGGGTGTGTAGAATGAGCTCCCTGTCAGTAGGTGGGACTTGCTGGGAGGAGCGATCTGCAGTGCTGTTTTTGGGTCCTATAGCCAGCTCTTGTTCCTCTAGAGAGGCCCTCTTGTTCTTCGGGTGGTGGGTGGGGGCCCTGGGCCTTCCAGGTGTGTCCTTATTCTCCACCTCAGTGGGGACAAGTCTGGGAGTGAGTCTGGGTGGGGCTGGATTGGGTAAGCCTGCCCTTAGGTCCACAGATGCTGTTAGCAAGGGTTAAAGTTCTGTTCTTTGCTTCTGTGCAAATCTGCCAGGAGGGGCTGAAATGGCTCCACTCAGCTGAAAGTCTGGGCTTGGTGGTGGGGCTGTCCGAGACCCTCACTCTGGAGCAGGTCTCGCTCCCCTCCACCCTCCCCCTCTCTGTGGCCTCTCCCAGGCCTCTGCCAGCAAGCAGGACCTCAGGCCGATGGATCTCCCCTGGCTGTGACGTGGCCTGAGAGTTTCCCTACCCAGGATCGCAGCCTGAGCTGGGTGCACAGCCCTTTTGTGGGAGTAGGGTTACCTCTGAGACATGCTGATCTGCCCCCTGAAGGCACACACTCCTCAGTAGGCTCTTTCACAGATCTCCCTTCTGTGCCCTGGGGCTGTGCGATCGTGACCTGTGTGTACAGGGTCTGGTCTGCAGGCCTGTCCCCCGGGACCTGGAGATCAATCCTTGACCCTGCCAGGGGGAGGGGTGCTGATCTCGAATCACCTACAGGGTGCCCAAGCTCAATCAATTTCACTCCACCTCGGGATTTGCTCTGCTCTCCTGGAGTCCCCAGGCAAGCAGTGCCTGGGAGGGCTGGCGGGCAGGGCGCTCACAGTCTGAGTACCCCTTAGTCTTCTGTAGGGCCCCAAAAGGAAAGGTTCTGTTCCTTAGAGATGCCTCCATGTGATGGCTAAATTGTCTCTCTGGGCACCCACGGATAGGGAAGAGGAAGGAGAGAATGGAGCAATATGGCGCCCGCCAATAGGCTCGGGTCTGTGCGTGGGGAGGTGCCCCAAGGGAGCTGGGAGCCCGGCACCATGTCCGCAAGAGGCCACCACTCACTGGCGGCAGCTGTCTCTGGGCTGGTGATGGCAGGTCTCTCCAACCACTCAGGAGCTCACCAACTGTCTGAGATGCAAGGGAGGGGAAAGTTATCTGCTCTGCCTATCCTTGTCGCTGGTCTCCAAGCCTCTCAGGGACCTTTCTCCTTTCAGTCCTCCTCTGCAACGTCTTCCTGTGGAGTCTCCTGTAGTTTCAGGCACCCTTCCTTCTGACCCTCACCCGATCTATTTTTTTCTGCTAGTTTATTTTTTTCACTTTCTTCTAAAATCTGTCTTTTTGCAGAGACACTGTGACTGGTGGCTTTTCTCGTCTGCCATCTTGGCTCCTGTCATCTTAGTCTTTTGATTTTGTCTCATTCTCTGACTCCCACTGTGACTCTCAAAGATCCAGCTATGAGCTGATTATTTCCCTAGGAGAAACTGAAATTGGAAAGCTGGCACATGGTGACACAACCCAAGGGACATGATGGTCTCTTGGCCACTCGCTTGGGTTATGCTGGGCTTCCATTTCTGGGCATGTAACTTCCTCCCTGTCTGTCTGCCCTGTTCTCTTCTCTCTACCAGCAGGCTCCTGTGAGTCCCTGTGGCACCTGCAGTGGCAGTTTGCACATGGCCTTTGGTGCCCTGTGCCTTCCTTCACCTTTTCCTGCCAGCAGTGGCTCCCCTGGGGCCCTCCCTTTCTTGGTAGGTGCATGGTTGGACTCCCTTGAGTTTCATTATGATTGGCTGAGCCTTGGGGATGGCTGGCTTGGGGCAGGCACCCACTTCTGGTTCTGGGTCTCTGGTGCAGGATGTCCACCTGGCCAGCTGCTAAGTCAGGCTTCACCCTTGCCACAGTGACACATCCTCATACCCAGAGAAGAGAGTTCCAATCACATTTCCTGCCTCTCATTGAGCACTGAAAGAAGTTAAAAAATAAAAAAAAAATCAAAATCAAAAGCAACCTGGTAAGTAGTCAGGACCCTTGCACATAATTTGGAGTTGAATCTCATTTTGACAAAGACCCCACTAATTGCCAGCTGGATGGCCAATTTTCTGATCTTTAAAATGGTGATAAAAATACCTGTTTCAAAGATCTGATTGTCATGGCCAAATTTGATAAAGTATAGCTTGTGATTAAGACTCTTTCCATTGCAATCAATACAAATTTAATTCAAACCGCTTAGTCTGGTGAGTTTATGGCTCGCATGATGGGGAAATCCAAGTATATCTTGCTTCGGGAACCGCTGGATCCAGAGGTCAAAGGCAGGACGGTTGCCATTTTGCTCCTTCATTTGCTGTCACCCAGCTTCCTCCTTAGACAGGATCCTTCACAATGTGTAAGGTGGCCTCAGAGGCCTGCGTATCCCCAAGGCTGGCACTCTCACATAAAGACATCTCTCTGCCGATAGCTCCAGTGTGCATCCTACCGGAGATTCTGGTTGTCCTTGGAAAAGAATAACAGGGATGCCACAGAAGTTCCCAGTTTTCCTTTGCCTTAGAACCTTTCCTCCATTCCCTTCCCACCACCTTTTTTGCTGCTTCCCCTGCCCCTAAACCTTGACTAAGTGACAAACAGCTCTGGGAAATACTGTTCTGACAGTTATAGGGATGGGACTGCATCCATGTACCAGAGCAAGAAGCATGGAAACAGGAACAACCTCCAACCATGACTTGTACCGGTTAATGATGAAAACTGCTGTCTGAGCCAAGCTACAGGGACACATACTCCTCAATTTTTATCACACTGTAAGACTCCAATCCTGCTTCAGTTTGGGTTACCTGGTCTTCAAGTATTCCCAGGAAGGCAGCAGCTGAATGAAGCCTTTAACTTTTATGTGAATCACTTAACTCATTTTCTTTTGACAACCCTACATGGAAGTACTTATCTACAAACCAGTCACTGTAGCTGGTGTATGCATATGGGGTGGGGCAGAGGGTGAATCCACCTTGGATCAGCCGGCCAGGCTAGGCATGCGGAATCTGGAGCAGGGGATGGCTGGGTCCCCAAAGGAAGGAATGCAGGACAAGGAAACATATCCTTTGTCTCCAGCGTTTACTTAGAGCTTAATAATGGATATCATTCTTATATGGTTCCCAGATTGAAACACTGCGCCTGTGCCCCTTCCCAGTGCTTCCTCAAAAAGCAAGTGCTAGAATTTGGGAAAATTGAAGACATTCACTCTCCCAATAACTGCTATAGACAGGGATTTGAACCAAATAAGACTCCAGATCAGAGCAAACAGTCCTAATTTGCTAAACTAGGAACCAAACCCAAATCTAATTTTATGCTGATTTGCAAATGAAGATAATATATTACTTTGGGGAAGTGGCCATTTCAAAATTGAGAAAGCTCATAATTTCAGAGACTTTTGAACTGGAGTAAAGTGGAAACTTCAAAAGGGTAGTGTTAATTACCTCAATTAACATTAAGTTTCTGTTGATTCCAATGGAAGAATCTTAATATTAGGCTATGATATTTGACCCCAAAAATCAGCACTTTGAGGTAGATATTTTAATATTTTTATCTCCATTTTATTTTTTAAAAATTTTAAAATTTCAAAGTATTATGGGGGTACAAATATTTTTGGTTACATGGATCACTTTTATAATGCTTGAGTTTTTGTCTCCATTTTAAAGATGGGCTAGATTGTGGGGCATGGAGCAAAATGTGTGACTGCAATTCTTCAGAATGTCCCTTGTTTATTGGAGGAAAAAAAAGGGCAAGAGAATTATCAGCAAAACTGACTCAGAGTATCTAAAACCCTACCTGGAAGCTAAAGTTGGAAATACATTAAGTGATGCTAATGAATCATTTTTTTTAAAAAGTTATTCATTTTAAATAAGTGCTCCTCTGACATCTTAAAGAGCTACCAGTTTTGTTTTTTTAACTTTAAAATCTCGTCACGTTGCAAATTAGAGCAAAGAGTGAAGGAGGCAGAGGCAGCCGTGCCATGAACCTAGATTAGAAACCAGACAAACGTGGATTTAAATCTCAGTTGCATCATGTTCTCAATTGCATCACTTGCAGCTGGGGGATCTGGGCAAGTCATTTTTGGTAGAAGCTCCCCCAGGCTTTATGGATGCCTTTTACGCAGTGCGGACATTAGGAATTCCTTTGCCATCTCTGTTGCCTGAGGGTAAGGTTGGTGCATAGTAAAATCAAAGATCCAGAAGTGGTCTGCTCAGGTGCACAGGTTTTGTAGCCAATTGCAAAAGTATTACCCAGGGTACCTGAGACCTGGAGCGATCAGTGTCCTACTTTTATGGCCAGGGTTGAAATAACTGCTTAATTTCAGGGGCATGTGACATATTGATCCGTTCTCCAGGCTGGAGAATCATGGTGCCCCAAAAAGAGAACAGAAGTACAAATGGTTCCATTTTTCTCAGTTTCCCCACTTCCTGTGTCCTCTCAGTGAAAGAAGGCTGAAAGTTATAAGGAGACACCCATAGAAGACAGAACATGTGTTTCCCTCCAATCGCCATCCCTTCCTTCTCTTCTAGAAACAACCAAAGTCTCAACTTTTATGGTAATAATTTTCTTGCTTTTCTTTATGGTTTTCTAACTTGCAAATGCATTCAAAAGAAAATAGTTTCTATTTCCCTGAGTTTAAATTTTATATAAATGGAATCATCCTAAAGTATTCGTGTCTTGCTTTTTTTCTCAACTGTGTTTGTAGGATGCATGTATGTTGGTAAGAGTGTCTCTAGCCCATTTTTTTGTTGTTTCATAGATTCCAGTGCATAAGGCTACTGTTGTGATATATTCATCCATTCCACTTTTTATTGGTATTTGCATCGTTTCCAGTGTACATACAATGCAATTACAAATAATGTTGCTCTCAACATTCCTATATATTAACCTGGGACACACGTAGCATGCATTTCTTCAGGGCACATACCTAGCAATGGAATGCTCTGTCCTAGGGTTCCGGCTTCCTCAACTTTATTAGGTAATGCACACTGTTTTCCAAAGTGCTTGTCTCAACTTACACTGTCAACACAGAATTGTCAGACTTCTTAATTTTTGCAAATATCATAGGAGTCATGGATTTAATTTGTATTTCCCTAATAGTGAGGTTGAACACATTTTTATATGTTTATTGGCCATTTAGATTTTCTCTTTGGTGAAGTGCTAATTCAAATCTCTTACCCATTTCCTTAGCTGGGCATTTTGCTTTTTCTCTTGGACTTGTATCATTCGTCACATATTCAGACTATTAGTTCTTTACTAGTCATCTGTATTGTATGTATTTTCTATCACTGTTGTTTCTATTTTGACTTTTTTTTTAAACAGTGAATTTGAATAAACAGGAGTCTTTAGTTTAACAGAGTTTAGTTTCTTTATAACCTTTTATGATTAGTTATGTTTGTTTTCTGTTTAAGAAATTCATCACCACCCTGAGATCATGAAGATAATCTCTTTTATTCTCTTCCATAATAAGCTTCCTGGTTTTGCCTCTTACAATTGGAGCTTTAGCCCACCTAAAAGTCATTTTGATTCATGGTGTAAATTTCTTTTCTTTTTTTTTATCTTCATGGATAGCCAGTCATCCTAATATCATATATGTTGTTCAAATCTTCTGTGACCTTAGTAATAATTTTGTCTGTTGTCTTATCATTACATAAAGACTCCTGTTAAAATCTCCCACTGTAGTTAAAAGCTGGTCTATTTCAACTTTTAGTTCTATAAATATTTGCTTTACATATATTAAGGCTATGTTACTATGTCCTTACAAATTTTATTTTATTTTATTTAAAAAAATTTAGGGGTGCAAGTGATTTTTGTTACATGGAAAAATCATGCTAAAGTCAGGGTTTCCAGTGTACCCATCAAGAGAATACTGTACATTGTACTCGACAGATAGATTTTTATCTCTCATGCCTTTCCCACCCTCCAATCTTTTTAGTTTCCAATGTCCATTACAGCTCTTAATGACCATATTTATGTCCTTAGTTTAGCTCCCATTTCAAGTGAGTATATGTGGTATCTGTTTTTCCATTCCTGAGATAGTTCACTTAAGATAGTGGTCTCCAGTTCCATCCAAGTTGCTGCAAAAGATATTATTTCACTCCTTTTTATGGTTGAGTCATACTCCATGGTATATGTATATATCACCACATTTTCTTTATCCATTCATCATTTGATGGACACTTAGGTTTATTCCATATCTTTGGTATTGTGAATTTTGCTGGGATAAACATTCAGGTACAGATGTCTTTTTTATAAAATGACTTGTTTTCCTTTGGGTAGATACCCAGTAGTGGGATTGCTGGATCAAACAGATCTACTTTTAGTTCCTTGAGGAATCTCTCTACTGCTCTCTGTAGTGGTTGTATTGGTTTACATTCCTATCAACAGTATATAAATGTTCCCTTTTCACTGCAACTGCATGAACATCTATTGTTTTTTTGACTTTTCAATGATGGTGAATCTGACACGGATAAGGTGGTATCTAGTTGTGGTTTTAAATTACATTTCCCTGATAATTAGTGATGAGTAATGTTGAGCATTTTTTCATATGTTTGTTGTCAATTTGTGTATCTTGTTTTGAGAAGAGTTTATTCGTGTCTTTTGCCCACCTTTTGATGGGATTATTTGTTTTTTTCTTGCTGATTTGAGTTCTTTGTAGATTCTAGATATTAGCCCTTTGTCGAATATATGGTTTGTGAATATTTTCTTCCGTTCTGTAGATTGTCTGTTTACTCTGTTGATTATTTCCTGTGCTGTGCAGAAACTTTTTAGTTTAATTAAGTCCCATTTATGATTTTTAAAAATTATGAAAAAGTTCTTACATCATTATAAAATAAAAATTCCAAAAGTTAATAAAGCATTGTAATAGTTTTAACTCCAGTGGTTTTTTTCTTTATTAAAGGTAGATAAAATAATGATGCTTCTTACAATTAATTCCTCTCTGAGTCTATGAAATATAGCTCCTTGGATGTCTTATACTATCTTATTGTGGAATTTCTATTTCTTTTCATGTTCTCTTTTTGTTTGTCTTCCTTTTTGACTTTATTTTTGGGTCTCTCTACAAGTTTGGAAGTAATACATTATTTTTAATCTTTAGTGTTTACTTGAAAAATGCCTCATATATAATTAACTTAGCAAAGTACAAATTAATCAAAACCTTTATGCTTTCCCTAACTAATATAAAAGTCTTAGCATTAACTCCAATTATCCACCTCCTGATGTAAAATGCTATTGTAGTTTGATATTTTAATTCTAACTTTTAAATGTTAACACCCTTAGACATTTTTACAACTATTTCCTGTAATCGTTATTAATTTCTATTTGCCTGTACTAATAACATTTTCCTTGTTCTTTCTTTCCATCTTGCATCTCAGACTTTCCATCTGGGGTCACTTTATTTCTGTCTGAAGAATGAATCCTTTGGAATTTTCTTCGCTAACATTCTACTGGTGACCAATTTTCAATCTGTCTTCTCTCTCTGTTGCTAATGTTTTTATTTTTGCTGACATTAGAGTTCTAGGTTGACTATTATTTTCTTTCAGCACATTTAAAATATGATTCCATTGGTATCTGGTTTCTATTTTTTCTGTTGAGATATTGTCTGTAAGTATATCCATCCATTACTCCTTTAAAAATCATTTATCTGGCTGCTTTTATTTTTTATCTTTGCCTTTGGGAAATTTCACTAAAATGTTTGGGGGGAGATTTCTTTTTAATATATTCTTCTTAGTATTTGTTGTGCTTCTCAACAAATCTTTCTTCATGCTGGAAATTTCTTGGCCATTATTTCTTTATGTATTGCCTCTGCCTTGTTTTCTTTCTCCTCTTCTTCTGGACTTCTGCACAAATGCATGACATTTATTACCTCTCTTCTCTTCATTTATTACCCTCTCTTCCGCATTATCTATTTTTATTTTCTGTGCTGGTTTCCAGATAATTTATGGTCTAATATTCTTTTGTGCTATGTCTAATCTGCTGGCAAAATACCCAGTGAATATTAATTTCCAGTTACTATATTTTTTAACTTGTAGAAGTTATATATATTTTCACATCTGCTCTGTCATTTTTTATTGCTTTCTGCTTGCTTCAGTTATTAAGTTTGTCACTTATTTCATTAAACTTTGTAAGCATAGTTGCTTTAAAATCTAAAGTCTGTGTAGATCTGTTTTCACTGTCTCTTGGTTCTCATTCATAGATCTTGTTTCCTTGTATGCCTGGTTATCTTTGATGGCTTGTTGTTTCTGTTGTTCTTTGCCTTTGAACAATTATTTGTGGGGGGTTCCCAGTGACCTAGGAGTCACTTTCCTCTCTCCAGAGGTATTCTGCCTCTGCTTCTCCCAGGTCCTGAGGCAAAACCAGCCAGGACCATCTCATGCCAAGTTCACAGCTTTAATGTTCCTGGGCCTACCCAAGTTATACCTTCCCAGGATGAAAATCCATGAGAGAACTGGTCTACAACCATAGTTTCTCAGGATAATTTCTCCCCTTTTATTTCCTTATCTCTTGCTTTGTTCAGTGCCAAAGTGGTGATCCCCAAGTTCTACCATGGTGAGGGAGTGTGACTTTAGATCTAGTTTCCATTATCTGAGAGTAGAGTCTTTTAGGAATCCATTTCAATGTAGGTGCCCTCCAAGTAGTCACACTTTGGTCTTTGGTTTCTGACCCCCTAGCCCTTCACAACCATTTTATAAGATCCCAAGTACGTGGAAAGGTTTCATGATTTTGGTGCTTTTAAATTCCCCTACTTCTTTCATTACACTTAGTCCATAAGACAAGACAACTCCATTGCCTCTTCAGCCCGTCAGTGCTTCAAAGGAGATTTGTTTTTCAGACATTATGCAGTATTTTTCATTGTTTTCAGTGGGAGGGTTGATCCAAATAATTTAGCTTGCCATTATTGGAAACCAGAAGGCACATTTGGGATTTCTAAGATAAACATTTCAAAATGAAAAACAAAAGCAGACTGTCGTATGGAATTTTCTGGCCAGCACATCACATCATGCAGATATTCCGTGTCCTCCCCCCGCCCACCGAAAAGAAGACATCCCATCTTACAGGGTTATTTTAAGGATTAAATTAAATAACAGGTGAAATTGCTAACTATAGTGCTGTAGGTGCTCAAGAAAAGTTTATTAAGTCTGAAATCTAGGCAAAACCTGAGAATTCAATTTTTTCAACCACTACTAACGCTGGAGGCAAATCACTATGGGGTTAAAAAAAAATGACTTGCCACATGGTTGAGCGAACCATTAGAAACACCCCCACCCCTTGGCCTTTGGGGATTTCAATCAGAAAGGATCAGGGTGGGCGTCCTGAGCTCTCCCAGAATGGCAGGCCCAGAGGAAAAGTCAAGCTGAAGTGCTTAGGGGATTAAAATAAATAAAATGCTTCACTAGAGATTAGGATTCAAGTATCAGTTTGATTTAATGATTCCAGAAGGTTAATGCACATCCTAGGCAGGCAGCCAGTTGCCCTCAGCTGGTTTGGAGCCAGCAGGATTATGGTGAGGGGTGTGATGTCTCTTCCACAATGCTGGCTTGTTTGAAAAAATGAAAGCAGGCAAGCTGGATGGAGAGCAGTGAGCAGGAAGGAGCGTGGAGGAGATGAGGTCAGACAGCAGGGCAGAATCTGGATCAGAGAGGGAATTTGGGGGGACACAGAAGGGAATTTAAATTTGATTCCGGGTGTAATGGAAAACTATTGAAACCTTTTGAGCAATAAATGAGGGTTCCTAGCAGCTCTTTTTGGAATAACAACAGAAAAGCAAACAAGCCAAGTGTCCATCGACAGGTGATTGGATAGACAAACTGTGGTACAATGAATACCACTCAGCTATAAAACGCAATGAACTATTGATATACACAGTCACATGGCTGAATCTCAGAATCCTGTGCAAAAGAAGCCAGGCACAAAGGAACACATGCTCTGACACCATGAGGCACAGTGATCTATACTGACATAAAGCAGATCAGTGGTTGCCTGGGGCTGGAGCAGGAGGGGGCTGAACGGCAAAGGGGCACAAGGGAACTTGCTTAGGAGATGAAAATGTTCTGTAGCTTCATCATGGTAATGAATACATGGGTATACATATTTGTCAAAACTCATCAATTGGTATACTTAAAATGCATGCATTTTATTTTGTGTAAATCATACCTTAGTAAAGTTAATTTTTAAAAATCACCAGCAGACAAAATATAAATTATGTTAACCATATTCTGAACCAGAGTGAGAGTTCAAGATTAAGGAGAAAATGAATGCACAGACATTCAAGTCATAGGTTCCTTCAATTATTAAAGTCAAATTCCAACTGGACTTTGAGCCTCTTGGTTTCTAAAACAAAAAGAGCAATAAATGTTGCCATGTGTTTCTCACTATCTATTTTTTGGATAATTTTTTTATTCATTCAATATATATTTCTTGAGCACCTGATGTGTGCTAGTCACTGCTAAACAATGATCCTAAGAAATCACCATCTAGTTGGGGAAACAGGCAAGTAAACAGGCCATTTCCATGCAGTGTTACCAGTGCTATACTAGAGAAACATAGGTGGCCATGGAGTCACAGAGAAGGGTCCTATGGAGTGGAACTCTGTCGTGGATGGAAGTTTTCCATCAGAAAAAACTAAATATTGCATTCCTGGGATTTTATTATTATTATTTTAAAAGATTTATGGAGCACATGCAAATTTGTTACATGGATATATTGCATAGTGGTGAAGTCTGGGCTTTTTGTGTAACCCTCACCCGATTAGTGTGCATAGTAACCATTACGCAATTTCTCATCCCACACCCCTACCCGTGTTGCCCTCCCTGGTCTCCAGTGTCTAGTACCCCTTCTCTATGTCCATGTGTACTCATTGTTTAGCTCCCACTTATAAGTGAGGCCATGCGGCATTTGACTTTCTGTGTCTGCATTATTTCATTTAAGATAATGGCCTCCAGTTCCATCCATGTTGCCAGAAAAGATGTGATTTCATTCTTTTTATGGCCTAGTAATATTCCACGGTGCAGACGCACGCACGTACACACACACACACACACACACACACACACACACACTACATTTTCTTTATCCAATCATGGGTTGATGGACACGTAGGTTGATTCCATATCTTTGCTGTTGTGAATAATGCTGCATGTTTCTCATTATCTTTAGAATAACGATGTCAGGAAATTTTGGCCTATGTTTCCACCCTCACTTAAACATAGGATGCTGTGCTTTAGGGAGGTGATAAATTCCCTGCTCAAGGTGACCATCATGACCACACAGAGCTAAACTTTAAACCTTTGTCTGTGAGATGCCTGAGCCCATCCCCTCTTTACCCTGCTCCAAGACCCATCAGTGAGTGATGGAAACAGACTCCACTTCTAACAGATGGGTCCAGAAGACTGCTATCCTCCCAGGAGTCAAGGTGCTTTAGGTAGAATTAGGAAGTACCACGACCACCATCAACTGAGCTGATTAGATGACTTCCTACCCTAACCAGGTTTCCCAAACTCAGCACTATTGACATTTTGTACTGAAAAATTCTTTACTGTAGAGTGATTATCCTTTGCATTGTAGAAAGTTTAGCAACATCCTGGCCTCTACCTACGAGATGCCAGTAATATCCCCAACTCCATTTGTGGGAACCAAATATAACTCCAGACACTGCCAGATATGTGGGATGGGTGGGGGAGGATTGTCCCCAATTGAGAAGCACTGCCTAGACCTTTTCATGGTTCCCCACCATCCACACGATGCGGTCTGCACCCTTTAGCATGGCTTAGAGACCTGTGCGATCTGCCACCCAGCCTCACTCCCCTGCTACACACCACTGTCCTCTTTGCACAGTGCAGCAACAGTCCATTGATCAATAGTTCTCTGTGTGAATGCCGTACTCTTTCTCGTTCCATGCCTCTGTTCACAGTGCGCCTTCTTCCTACAACTTCTTGCCTGCCTTATCACTGTGTTCTCCCAGCTAACTTCCACTCAATGTTCAAAGCTCAATACAAGAATTACTTTTGATGGTTGCTTTTTGTTGTAAACCTTTTTGCACTTTTTAATTTTCTAACCATGAGCAAGTATTGTTCTGGTTTGCATAACAACAATCCAAAGTTGCTTTCTTTAAAGCCTTTGGGTTGTTCCCAGGCTGGGAAAATTCTCCTCTGGCTTCTCCATAGAATTTTTTTTTCTCCTCTATTGTACTTGTTACGCTCTGAGTGGCTTTTTATCTGTTGGCCTCCTCCATTAGCCAGTGAGCTTTTCAGGATGAGGGGTCTGGTCATAATGGCACACACGTACCAGAGCCCAGCACAGAGGGGGGCCTCGGGGAAGGCCTGGGACATGGACCTGAATGTGGGACAATCACACCCAAGAGAGCCACAGGCCAGGCTGGCGTCTGCAGCAGAAGTGGAGGCCCTGCCCTGGGTTGGGGGTGGGGAGCTCTCTGGGTATCTTCCTCCCTGTTTCCAAGGGGTGTTGGACAACTTCACTTGGGTGAAGGGCACAAGAGAATTTTACTAATAAATCATGATACAGTCAGAATGTGTCAGCAGTAAAACATGGGTTGGAACGAAGAGGAGATTTGTTTTCTCACTGCAGCAGACACGGCTAATGGATTTTGACTTAAACTTCCCGCATGGTTGTGGAGATGAGTGCCCTTAGCTCAGGAAGGTGGATGTCACACACAGAGCAAAAGGCAGCCAGGGGCTGCACTTGACAGAGAGGGGTTAGAGGGTCAGGGGAGATGCCCTCCATCATCCTGAGAAAATACTGTGGAAGCCCTGGGGACTCTAAACATGCTTACTAGCGATCCAGGGCAAGGCCCTGGTGAGGACGCAAGATGAGAAGGACCTCAGGCCACTACAGAGCAGCCAGAGACCCTGCCCCAGAAGCCTCGCTAGTCGATGGCCCCGGGTCAGTTCTGCTGTGGGGTCATGCCCTCTCTCCATTTCCAGTACCTTCCTTCCCTTCCCCATCAGAGCAGCTGCTAGGACAGCGCTCTCCACTGGGCCCCACTGGCATGTGGGGAGGGACAAGCTTTTGTTATGAGGGACTGTCCTACACATTGCAAGATGTTCAGTCCCTTTGGCCTCTGGTTGCTAAAAGCGATAGTACCTTCCCCCTAGTCGTTGTGACAATCTGAAATGTCCCCTCTCCCTACTCCTCCAAATGCCTTCTAAATGAGGGCTTCTTATGCTGCCTGCCTAAGGGAAGGACCGTGACAGATCAGCATGGGAGAGGACAAAGGTCCTGTGTTTGGTTTCTTGGGGTTGCAAGAACCTGTCTGTTTAGCTCCAGCGTCTAAGCACTCAATAACTGCGGTTACATTTATTTATTGACAATATTTTGGGTCAGCCGATCTGACCCAAATCTGTAGGCCAAATCCAGCCCAGCACTCGTTTTTTTAAATAAAGCTTTGTTGGAACACAGCCACGCTCACTCATGTATGTACTTTCTGTGGCTGCTTTCATGCTATAATGGCAGAGCTGAGCCGGATGGCCTGGGGAGCTGGAAACATTTACTATCTGGCCCTTTAAAGTTTGTTGAATCCTGTCTTAGACAATAGTGTTAAAAAACCATGTGACTGACCAGACCTGTTTTCATGTTCCCTGAGTAGATAAGGATTCTCCCATGCAGGGGGAGGGACCACAGGGAAGCACAGGAAGCAGGAGGCCAGGGTGTCCCTGGGGAGGGACTCCATGTCCCCTTCACCTCGCAACCTACACGTGGTCCGCAGGAGGCATGGAGGTGACAGACCCCAAAAGTGTCGAAGACTCTATAGCAGAGGGGAATTCAGTCTCATTTCTTGGGTGAAGTCTGGGGTACTACACGTCCCCCAGAGTTCTCAATTGCCTGACATTACCTGGGGTGGGAACCATATGTTGGAAATGAGAGTGTCTAGGGAAATGGATCTGAACCTGTCTCGCAGCCCTCGCACTCACCCCAGGCTGGTGTGGGGACCAGTGAGATGGTTGTCCTTGTGTCTGAGAGTAGCATGGAGATGGGGTAGCTCTTAGGTAGCTTCTCCAAGATTCCTGTAGCCCCAGAGAGGTGTAAGGTAGTTGGGAGAGTTGGCCAGGCTGGTGAGGGTCATGGTCAGGGTGAGGAGGGTGCTGATTGTTACTGATGCTGGAAACCAGCTGGGAATGTGGACATTTCAGTGGGTATAACTTGGGTGGGGGAAGGTGTCAAAGGACCAGAATTCCCCTCCCATGATGTCTTGCACTGTGAAGCACCATCCCTTGCCCCAGGGTAAATGCAACTCCAGACATGGGGGTGTAGACCTTAGTGACCTTGTTGACTGAATGTTAGTTTCCACCTTCTGGTGGAATAAATGCACAAGTCAAAATTAAGTTAAAAATCAGTTTCACCGTATATCCAAATTTGTAGATTAAAACTCATACCTGCATTTATAGATTTGCGTATGTTGAACCATCCCTGCATCTCACCACATAAACAGAAGCAAAAACAAAAACTGTATGATACTCTCAATCAACGCAGAAAAGGCATTTGACAAAATTCAACACCCTTTTATGATAAGGACATTTAACAAAATAGGCATAGATGGGGCTTACCTAAAAATGATACAAGCCATTTATGACAAACCCACAGCCAACATCATACTGAATGGGGAAAAATTGAAAGCAATCCCACTTAGAACCGGCACCAGACAAGGTTGCCCACTATCTCCACTTCTATTTAACATAGTGCTGGAAGTCCTGGCCACAGCAATCAGGCAAGAGAGTGGAATTAAAGGCATACAAATGGGAACAGAAGAGATCAAACTCTCACTATTTGCTGATGATATGATATTATATCTAGAAAACCCCAAAGATTCAACCAAGAG
>RJWJ010031700.1:0-19041 GCA_004363605.1 Indri indri
GAGCTTGAATTTCTACTTTGAAATCCAGATATTGGATCTTATTTCATAGAGACATTGTAGAACAATAAAATACTGTAAAAAGAACAAGGACACTCATTTTCTGTCCTCTTAGCCATTTGAAGATGACACTTTATAGGTTTTCCCTTCTCCACATAAAATTTTATATTCTAGCCAACTTGTGAATAAATAATACTACTTGTTCATTGTGTTTTTCATGACTAATGAGAACTCTATTAAAAAACTTCTTTATTCAATGAACTGTACTTTTTAAATGAAATGTTTTTTCCTCTTGTTCTTTAATTACATTGCCTGTAAGCACAAAGCAAAAGACTTACTTGTGCAATATTGTGCTTATAATGATGGATACTGAAAATGACGTTTTAATTTTAGAGATTCAAAGCAAAATTCAGGAGACTGAGGAGCACTTGATTTATATATGGGAATATGAAGTCTTGCAGTCTGTAAATTTGCCCCTAATCCCCAGGAGCTGAATGCTTTTAGTTCAATCTAATTCTCTCCTCTTCTAAAATTTAACAAAAACACGTTTCCTATTTTTGTAAAGTATAATAGCATAGTAGTCGAGAGTATGGGTTTTGTTATTATCATATTTAGAGATACATCTGGGTTTAAATTTCAGTCTCAATACTTAACAGTTGCAGGATGTCAGGCAAGTTATTAACTTCTCTAATCCTTAGTTTACTTATCTATAAAATGGAGACTACACCTACATTTTAGGGTTTTGTGGGGAGTAGATGAGATAATATGTATAACAGGAATTAAGAGTGCCTGGCACTTAGCAAACACTCAACAAATTGTAGGTTATATTAAGCTTCTGTTCTCAATTAGGTAACAGGTAATTTTAGTGAGTAATCCCAGTGCTAATGTGTTAGAGGAAACTTATACTCTTACTTCAGAAAGTCCTGAAGTCCTGAGTTTTGGTTTATTTTCAGCAGGTAATTATTATAACTTGCCATTGTGTAACATGTTATAGTCAATTGTTCTATTACATATAGTCTTTCATTTGATCTTATTTAAAGCATATAGATTCCCTTGGCATTGGAAGTAAAATCACAGGTTGAGAAAGAACCGTTCAGTACCTGGTTATTTATCTCATTTTTCTAAGTAATCAGAAAAAGTAATGGAAGTTTCAAAGAGAAACAGACTCTACAGCATGGTTATAAGAAAAAAGAAAAGATAACGTACCATGGGAGGGACTGCTTTCTAGCCAAATGAGATTTGTAGGGATGGCCTCACATGAGATGAGGCATTGGGAACAACATAGATATCAGGAACAAATTGCATGCTGCAATGATAAGAGTGGGGCAATGAATATTGCATATGGAAAAAATTATGTGGAAAAGAATTGAGAACAGTTGGCTTACTCTGAGAGAATACCTCTGTGCAGGCCAAGGCAGGAAATTGTACCTCATCCAGAAGTTCAATGGTTGCTTGAGATGGCTTGGCTAAAAGAAGAATTCAGGGTTACAATTTAGTTGAGTAACATATTGGCAAATTTTAGGTGTGAAGGTAAACGTGGGAGTTAGAAGGACTAGGTCCAAATATTCTGCTGTTGTCTAGAATACTACTTGGGCAGTAGAGGTAGCCATATACATTTTATGAATGAAAAAATATTTATTCAACAAATATTTAGCACCTCAAATTATCTAATATTTTGGCTCTAGAAAGCATCTAATGAGATGTGCACATGTAGAATTTAAATATGTTGGGAAATTTTGTAAGGGAGGCAACATTCTTTCTAATTGCCCAGATTTAGAACTAGAGAGGTAGGAGAGAAGAAGATTCAGAAAGCAGAAAGGATCAAAATAGTTTTTGGTTATCTGCACAGACCTTTTGAAGGAAAGACAGCTGAGGAGCTGTATGTAAGTGGGAAAAAAGACTCATCACATTAGTCAAGGATGAAAGTGTGAGTTTCAAAAGGTGACAGTGTGAGATAGAAGAAGAGACAACATGAAAGCAACTCAAAATGGTTGTAAGGAGAAAAGGAAAGAGTTTGAGTTCAGGAAGAGGAGAAAGCACACATAAGAATAGGCCAGGTTGATCTCTCCTCTATAAGAGGGCAGGTAAAGAGCTCCAGGTGAAAGTTTTTTGGTCTTGGCTGTTTGTCTAAAGGCAAACAGTCTAGGGAAGTGACCAATTTCATTCTCTTTTCACAATGAGGGCTATGTATATGAAAGGACTGTGCATTGTGAAACCTTAAACTTAGCAAACATGATCTTTGCCCTAAGTGAATTAGCAGATGTAGGACAATATTGGAAGAAAGCAAGAAAGAGGAAGTTTGATGACAGAGATTAAATAACAAGAAAACAAATCAGCCAGAATGGAACTACTTTACAAGGAGCTTTGTAATTGAATGTGGATTAGTATGTCATGGGTTACTGACCTTGATGTTCAATGATGGTTCCTACATATATGTATTCTTGGATTTTTTTCCAGGAATTTTCAAAAAGTGAAGGTAAATTGTTCAAAGAGTAAAAGTTAACATTAATAATGGTAGAAAATCAGATTAAGTACCATGCAGCAAACTTCGTGTGCTTGAGGATTGGGTTGGAGAATTTTCTTTTTCCCTAAGGAAAGGTTTTTGATACATATTTTCTCTATTTTTCAAATAATAAAAAGGTGAGTAAGATCTCTAAAGCTGGTAATAATTCATATAAATGGAAATTATAAAGGACTATTAAAATTTCTTACCCAAAAGTGAAAATATAACAATACTAACTGTAGTTCTTTTTTTATTTACTAAAATTATGGGGCTATACAGACGGTAGATATTTATTTGTATTTGTTTAGAAAAATACTAGGTTAGAGTGTAAAGTATAAAATTAGACAAATCATTTGGAAGCATGTAAGGTGGTAGCAAATATGCTAATATGAAGCCCATTTGATTAGAGAAAGTACCATATGCAAAACATTTGCTTTTTTTTCTTTCCAGTTACTGGTAATGAGTAGGTAAATCAGAGAGGGCACATATAATAGATAAATTCTGTTTGCTTTGATAGACCTTGCAGATTAATCAATTGGATAAGTAACATAAGGGTATGATTTGAAACAGGAGAGATTAAGCCTTTCTAACAGGAACTAATTTGGTTGTGAGTAAAATTCTAATCTGTATTAGCTTAAAGATAATTTATCTAGTTTCAGACACAGTTAGATCCAGGAGTTCAAGTGATCACAAGATCATTTGAAGAGATAAGATATAATCCAAAGTCAAGAAAAATTATTCCCAATTGAAAATAAAACTCATAGGACAAATGGATGATGGTTAACAGACCCGTAATTTTAAAACATGTTTAAATATGGTCAAAGAAATAAAAAAAACAAAATTAGGAATTTTTGCAAAAGACTGAAAAGCATAAAAAAAGCTAAAGAAATATCCATAATAAAACATATTCAATAACTAAAATTAAGACCTCCTGGGATGGGTACAACAGCGTATTACAGTTGGAGAGGCAATTAAAGTATCAGAAGATATATCAGAAGAAAATGCTTATGTAGGCTGAAGTAGAGATAGAAGAAATGTGATAAATACAAAAAAGAACAATAGAGATAAAAAGGATATTGAGGCAAGTTCTAATATACATAAAATAAGAGTTGCAGAAGTTAAAGTGAGAGAAAAAATGACACAGATACAATATTTGAAGAGGTAGTGAGTGAGGATTTTCCAAAACTAAAAAAAGACACCAAGCTGTATTTAAGAAGAGTTAAAAAGCTATATCAGATTAAACAAACTACATCTAGGCACAGCATACTAAAATGTCTAAAAATATAAAATAAAGAAAATCTTCAAAGTTGCCATAGAAAAAGACAAACTACCTTCAAAGAAACAATAATAAGAATGAGAGTTGAATGCAATAAAAAAAAATGGAAGCCAAAGACAATGGAACATCTTCAAAGTGCTGAAAGAAAATAATTGCTGACTTGAATTTTATACCCAGCAAAAATATCCTTCAAACAGGTGAAATAAAGACATTTCTAAACAAAGCTAAGAGAATTTCTTGGCAATATATCTACATTAAAGGAAACACTTAAATGTGCTTTTCAGGCAGAAGAGAAATAGTCTCAGATGAAATCTCAGGGATACTGAAAAGAAAGAAGAGTAATGGCAAAGGTAGACATGTGGATGAATCTCAATGAATATTGGCTGTATAAAACTATAATAATGCCCTGTGTGGCTTAAAATACATATTCAATTAAAATGAACAACAATTATAGCAAGTAATTTAGGAAGAAAATAAAGAATAATGCATAGTGATAAAACTGCTAATTTATCGTAGGCAAGAAAGGATATTGTAATCTCTGTAGTGCTACCAATAGAACTTTATTTCATGATAGAAATATTCTATATATGTGCTATCCAATATGCTAGCTACCAGTCACATGTGGCTATTGAACAATTGAAATGTGGCTAGTGCAACTGAGTAATTGAATTTTAAATTTTCTTTAATTTTTATTAATTTAAATTTAAATAATCACACATGGCTAATGGCTGTTGTATTTGATCAGACAGCTCTAGAATAACCACACACACACACACACACACACACACACACACACACACAAAAGAATAGTAAAGTAACTACTAGGCTGATAGAAAACATTATATTAAAAAATAAAAAATAATATAATCAAATATTATACATAAAAATAATAAAATATAAGGCAAGATACAGAAGAACCTAGAAGAGGATGGGCAAATAGAAACAATTAGTAGGATGATATATATAAAACAAAATATGCCGGTAATTCCAGTAAATGAACAAATTAAAGATAAAGATTGTCAGCCTAGATTTAAACACTCTGTGTTGCTTATAAGAGACATACCATTAAACACAAGAACACAGCAAAGTTTAAAAGTAAAAGGACTGAGAAAACATTGACTATGCAAAGACTAAATAAAAAGAAATTTGGCAGAAATAAATTGATACCAGACAAATAGATTTTAAGCAAAAATATTACTAGAGAAAAGAAAAACATTTTATAATGATAACATGTTTACTGAACTAGGAAGATATAGCAATTCTAAATTTGAATGCATTGAATAACATAGCCTCGAAATGTATGTACCAAAAGCTGACAAAACTAAAAAGAGAAATAGACAAATCCTCAACAATATTAGCTGATTTAACACCTCTTTCATTAACTGATAGAATAGACAGAAAAGGGAAAGATTTGGAAAATTTAAACAGCAAAAACAGATCATTTAATCACTTTTGGTGATTGGACCAGCTTAGAAATCTTTCCTCTCCTCCATGTTCCCACATGGTATTTTTAAGGGGCATTTCTCATTTGCAGCTGTGAGACACAGATGGCTGTCAAGACATTCTTATCAACCCTGAGAGCTGATAATGTAGCCTACTTTTTGTAGTTCCTTGCTCTCTTTCAAAGCATGTCCCATATCTATAATGATTATCTTTCTTTTGTAGATTAGAAAATGTCAGCTTAGATATTAAATTACTATCAGTTTCACAAATAATAATTGTTTGTGGTAATGCTAAGATCCAAGTCTTTTGACTCCAAAACTTCTGATCTTTCTACTGAGATGTTGGATAAATGATGGCTGGTTGGAAACATTTAATTAGGAACCCTCCACTTTCAATAACTATCTGTTGCTTTTATTTTTATTTTTTATTTTTTTTGAGACAGAGTCTCACTCTGTTGCCTGGGCTAGAGTGCCATGGCATCAGCCTAGCTCACAGCAACCTCAAACTCCTGGGCTCAAGCGATCCTACTGCCTCAGCCTCCCGAGTAGCTGGGACTACAGGCATGGGCCACAATGCCCGGCTAATTTTTTTTCTATATATATATTTTAGGTGTCCAGATCATTTCTTTCTATTTTTTAGTAGAGACGGGGTCTTGCTCTTGTTCAGGCTGGTCTCGAAGTCCTGACCTTGAGCGATCCACCTGACTGGGCCTCCCAGAGTGCTAGGATTACAGGTGTGAGCCACTGCGCCTGGCCTTATCTGTTGCTTTTCATTGGGCACCTGCTCCATCCCTTCTCTTGGAGAGCTGCTGGGTAATGAAGTGAAATGGACATGGAGTCTGAAGTCTAAGGTTTAAGAACTACCTGCTGGTGTTGGTCAAGACACAAATCTCCCTGATTTTCAATTTCCTCATCATTAATGTGGGGTTTATATTGCCCACTCATATAGGGTTATTAAGAGTCTTAGGGAGATAAAGCACATATTTCCCAGGTTACTCAAGGGGATGGTAAGAATAACATCAAAAATCAACAGTTCTCTGGCTTTATCCTACCTGAGAATCCCAGTGTCTTCAATTCTGGATGCCACCAGCAATGTCTCAGACTCTTTGTTGGTTATTCCTTTTGAAAAATTATCAGAAGGATACAGAGAGAAATAATATCTGAGTCCTGCCTGTAATAATATTTATTGTAATGTTGCTCCATTTTCCCAGGGCTCTAGGTATGCTATTAAATGGAAAGAAATTTTTCAGGCAGTGATTATCTAAAGCACTGATAATCTATAATTCAGTGTGTGTGCTGAACTTAGTTTTGTATTTCAAATAGGGGATTACACTAGATCAATGCTTCTAAAACATGAATGCGTATCTACATTCTGAGGATCTTGTGAAAATGCATATTCCATATTCTGATTCAGTGGGTCTGGGAGAAGCATGATATTCTGAATTTCTAATCAGCTCTCAGGTGATACCAATTCAGTTGACCTAAGAAACACATTTTGAAAAGCAAGAGCCTATATACTTTCTCAAGATAATAATTGTCCCGGTAAGTGTTCTATTTATTCTGGGTAGGGTGCTTTAATTACAAACAATGCCAACTTAACTTTGGTAATGTTAAATGAAAAAAGAATTTATTGCAAGGACACATTGATAGTGATGCTGGGAGACCATGTTCAGGCAAGTTAGTAGGATGAAAGAGAGGTAAGGCATGGCCAAGACCATCCCAGGAATGGTCCGCTCAAGACACTACTACTAGCACCAGCTCAGCTAGACCTTTTCCACAGCAATGCTCAACTCTTGGCTGCCACATGTGTGGCAACAAATAATCTTTGACTGGCCTCGAACCTGTGCATCACTTTCTAAAGAGATCGAAAGTCCCAGGCTTGAGACACTGATTTGCTTAGCTGAAATCACAATGTCTCTTACCCATCTTGGAAATACCCACAAATAGAAAGAATATTTGGGTATTTGTACTGGACAGCCCCAAATGACAGATGTTACTATACTCTTAAATCTTAGAGAGGTGGGAGTGACAAGATACCAGGCAGTCCTAATGCATCCTTTTGATAAATGAAGAATGTAATTTCTTGAGATGTTATGAGACTTGCTAAAGTTTTCATGTAAAGTTAGTAGACAGAGATAAGACTTGAATTTTTAAATCACTTTAAATTCCCAACCCACTCGTCTCCTGAATCCTTTGAAGACTTTTCTTTTGTTGACTTAATTCATCCTTTGATAGAACTTTAAGAGAAAAGATTAGCAGAGAGTAGATTTTAAAAGCCAATGCCAGTTCATGGTCTGCATTGTGGACAGAGTGAGCAGAGTTAGTGTTATCAAAAGACTGATAAACTGTGACAATAGAACAATGAAACTGGATTTATTCAACACAGGAATTAGCAATCTCTTTATAAGTATATTTAGTAAGAGGCTGGAAAATAGAAAAATGGGTAAAGAGAAATATATTGCTGTGTTACATTGAATAGGTGAAGTGTTTTAAATGAATACACCTTTAATGAGGTATAGATAAATTTTTCAGTTAAAAATTTAAAACATAAAAAATCAGAGGGAAAATATTTTACATTGCCTTTTTAAGAATTGTCAAATGTAAAAAAATTTTTTGAAAAGGTACATAAGCACACACTCAAACACAACTATTTCCTTCATGGCTGAGCCTTAGCAATTCCAAGTTATTTTTGGTTGCCAGATTTTAACCCAGAGGAAGTTTTATGGCTGAGTTAAAACCCCCTGAAAGCAAAGGTTACAGTAGAAATGCTGACAGAGTCCATGCCATGGCAACATTTGTGAGTCTAGTTTTATTAAAACAGTAAACAACTTTTGTTCAAGTGCAAGTGGATGTTAAAAAACAAACAAAAAAAAACCCCCAAAACCCGAAAAAGGGCCCCTCCCTGAGTCTAATGCCTAATCTCTCTCTGTTATTTTCTTGCCCGGGCTCTGATCCTTAACCTGCTGGGTCTCATATGCAATTATTGGTTTGAAATCAACCCTTGTACACCAACTTCTTCTTCTTCTTCTTCTTTTTTTTTTTTTTTTTTAACATATTTTTCACTTGTTTGATCCTTCAAAGGGTAGAGTTATGTACAACTGTGGTCAACACCAGGAGAGGGAGCTCCTGTTTTCACTGGCTAAAGTAGATACTGAGTGTATTCTCATTCAGGGCATTGGGTATATTTATAACAGGCAACAGAATCTGTGTTTTTAATTTTCTAATTGACTTTATATGTACTTTTGTGCCAGATTATTATCTAACAAATTATCTCTGTTTCCTCTTTTATTGCCAAGTAACACATCAAGGTCTAAATGATACCTTATGTTGTACACACTGAGCATGCTGCAGGGAGAGGAGAAGGTTCACCTTGCACAATGGTGTTAACAGACCAGGCAGAGCCAGTTAATGCTTCTCACATTTGGTGTCTACAAAGGGAGTCTCAGTGACCCCACAGGGTGTGAGGTCGTGGGGAAAACCAGAATACTTATTTCCCCTGCCCTTTTTCTCACCAAAGGTGATATTGTGCATAGTGTTTGTGAATGATGAGATTCTAGCGGGAAAATAAGAACCATCCAAGAAACAGCTTTTCAAAGAATGAACACAAGGAATAAATATCAATGAAGCTGAACTAAAATATGAAGGAAATCAGATCAAATATGTTAAAATGCCCCCAAAAGACATTTTTTTTAAAAAAGCCTTTGCATTTGGAGAAAGTTACTGAAAATAACAAAAAAAAAAAAAAAAAAATAGGATGTTTGAAAAGTAATGGTGGGCTGTAGGCAAAAGTGCAGTAAATTGGTGAGAAATTTTCCATTGCCCAGAGAAGTGCCTGAATTCACCTAGAACAAATGAGGCCAAATTTGATGTGCTAATGAAATTATATGTGGAGGCTCTGGGCTCACATCTTCCAGCTACCAAGTCCCCTTAGTTTTAAAACAGGCATTCTCAAACCAGACTGAAGATTAGAATCACCTGTGGGCCCAGGGCACACCCAAGAACAATTAAATGAAAGTTCCTGGGAGGTCTGAGCGGTGAGATATGCATCAGTACTTTTTTAAAGCTCCCAGGTGATTCCAGGGTGCAGCTGAGGCTATGAACCACTGACTTAGAGGGACCCAGCAACCCTGGAAATATTGAGCTTTCAGCTGAAGAAAAACTGCAGATGTTTGTGGCAGGACATTTCCTCAGGGCAATTTATTGGGCCCCTTTGGCTATTACCAGCACTCACAATTCGGTTCTGAGGCTCATAGTCCATTTGGTAGAATGTCTATAGCAGATGTTTGAATGACATTAACAAATGGAAGCCTCCAAACCTTTCCTTGCTTAATAAGTAACAGCAGGCCCTTGTTTAAGTAATGATCAGCAGTGGTCAACTTTAATCACCCTGTTTTAGCCGTTTCTTCGTCTCTTCCAAATAAGCTAGGTGACCCTTGGATGCACGAAGCGACATTTTAGATGGCAACAAATTGGAATTTGGACTAATTGAGCAGTCAATCAGATTCCTACGTGCTCCATCTCATGTAGTCAGTAAGATTGAAATTATGGAAGATGGTTGATTATTCCAGACATCTGAAGGACTGTTCTGAATTCAGTCAATTTTTTCTTTCATCAGATGTTCTCAGGGCCAAAATGCTAAAAAGGGTGGATAACATTTGGGATGTGGAAAGGCCAAAGGCAAACTCAACTGGGACTCAGCGACAGTCTGTGGAAATAGTTCTTTTCCTCCCGTGCTTGTTTCACGTTTTAGTCACATTTTCATAATTATTAACTGTTGCTTAGAGCAAAGGGTTGTTTCTAAGTAGCCAATGAATTGGGCATATACAAACAGGCTGGGTTTCGGATTTGTTTACAGGAAACATCTTCTCAGCCCTCTTGCCACTTACTGCCTCCTTATTAACGCACATGCAGGACAGGCGTGCTGTGGCCGCCCTAAGCCAGCACTTGGCAGCCCTGGCTGCACCCTGGAGCAGTTGGTGTGTGGGATGCTTTGGCAGCTCTCGGAAGGACCTGATGCAGAACCACAAGCTCTTGAGGAGGGTTAGGCACTGTCCACTGCAACTGGAGCACAATACACTGCATGGAAATGCTAACATCTAGCAAAGGAGCCACCCTTCTGCACACTTCAGTCTAGACAGGGGGCTAATAGAAAAGGATGTGCAAAGAAGTTTTCACTCGTCTCAGCGACACCTTAAAAACTAAATAAACAACTCCCCCCTCCCGTCCTCTCCCTCCCAGCCCTTTGAGAGAAACCCCTTAAATAATCAATGGTTCTTTGGGAGCAGAAATAAAGAAAAGGTGAAAATCCTGGCTTCACTTTTGAACTACTTAATTTGTGGAGAATAACTTAAATGAGGTGATGTGACGAGTCTATGTTTATCATAATTTATTGTTCACAAAGAACTTTTATATAGGTGATCGCATGTATTTCTTACAACTTCCTTGTGAAGGCTTTTGGAGCAGATATCGCAATCCCTTCTAGGCAGATAGGGAAACTGAGACTTACTAAGTGACTTGCCTCAGTGGTCAAATACACTTTAAAATGTATTTTACCTATTTTGTGGGATTTTGTTATGTTTTATTTTTAACAATGGGAAGGGGACAGCCACTAGGGATATCTCAACACACTATTCTGAGTCAAAGAAATCCAATTAAAACATGCCCTAATTATATTTGAATTCTCTATAATTTTTGAAGTTGACTTGAGACTTCTTGTTCAGAAGCCTGATTGTTGCCCCTTGGCTAGTGTTATGGCCTGTCCATTTTTGTTATGCTATTCTTGGTCCCAATGTCCGCCTCTGTCCCCAAAGGCTTTCTTGTTGTAGACCTCTTTAGAATATACCACTTGTTACTTTGAGTTAACTTTCAACCAAACAGCCCAGTTCACATAAGTGGCTTCACCGTTTTACGCAAAGGGAGGGACAAGATGTAACAACACAGGGAGCGTTACAGTGACATGGGAGCAGGTGGTGACCAATGACTAGAGGGTTCCCCAAAAGCATGAGGCAAGCAGATCAAGGTGAAAGAGGCAGGGAAGTGGTGCCGACAGCGGTTGAGAGGAGAGTCTCAGGTGAGAGGATCTGGAAGGGTTTTCTTGCTTGTCTCCAAGCTCTCAAGATTTGCAGGTACAAAAGCTTATCCAGGGACTGAGTGCCATCTGTTCATCAGAATTGATGCACGTGTGCACCGTGGGCCTTAGGAAGAAGAAAGTCAACTGCAAAGGAATTTTAGAAAGGAGTTGGTGCAGGTCTCATGTGCCATCTGGAAAGTGCATGGTTTTCATGACTAAAAGTAAGTGGGTATCTCAAAAGCCAAGACTGTCCAGGATGCCTCAGGGTCTGCTTATAGTTATTACTTTAATTTGAAGTTATCCATTTTAAAACATTTTATGTTAATTAAAGTTATCCCCAGAGTTCTAGAAAAGGGATGAAAAAACACATGTGCATGTTATCTGGGAAATTATGTACAGAGCATTGCTGGAAATGATGGGCTAGGGATCCATGAATGTGATATTTTTCATAATTATGATAAAGGTAGAGAATGATAAATATTTTTTATGAGAAATAATATTTTTTGGTATCATCTTCATGACAATAGTGTTAGAGTTTATTGAGAGTCTTCTATTTATAATAGTACTTTTGAATTTTGAATATCTTAAGTCTTTCCAAATAAACATGTTGTGTGGGAGCCATTCAGAAAGCAGGTAAAAAAGACAAAAAGGATGTTCGAAGTACAGGATTCTCTCAGAATGTCACAGCCACTCAAAGTCAGCAACGACTGCTTCTGGCCAACCTTTGGGTACCTTTCATAATCCTGGCTGCCTTCTCTTTGATTTTTATTTATTTATTTATTTTTTTTTGTGAAACCCAGTTGTCAATCTAGCAGTTAATGGAGTACCAATATTAAATCACTCATTCTTTTCCAGTAAAAACAAAGTAGGAAATATAGGGATTTAAGAATTTTATTTAACTGCTTGTACCTTCATTATTCTGTCAATGTCATGAAGACAGGGTGTGAACTATCTTGTCACTGTTGTATTCCTGGCCCTTGGCACATAATAAGGGCGCAATAAATACTGGTGCCCTTTGCAGGCCTTTTTCTAACTACCAGACTTGGACGCCAGAAAATACTTGGGCATGCATTGAAAATATCTGACCGCATGAAATGTTTCTCAGGTCTAGGATAAATATACTTAAAAGAAAAGAACTTCCTGAAGAGGCTAGCAAAAGCATTTTTTCTTTCTACATTTGTGTTTCAAATTTGAGGGCAACTTTTCTAGTAATGAGAAAAAGGTTTACTTGTAGGCATGATTTCACCTAGGACAGAGTTGTGTTTTTGCAATTATTCGGTAAACAATCCTTGGTTATGATTTTGCATGCAACTTCGTTTGATTTTTGTAAGATCCCTATAAAGTAGGTGAGACATATTATTATCACCATCTTTAGTTTATGTAGGTGGGAGGCTCAGTGGTTGACTTAGAGCATTTCCTGCTAAAAAGGCTTCTAAAAACAAAACGAAAAAACTCCCAAGTCACTGAGGATGAGGACATAGAACTTCTGACTCTAAATCCCATACACTTTCCCAAACTCCATGCTTTTTTTTGGATAGCAACCATGGCCTTGGTAAATTACTCATCATAACTTGCTGCTTTTTCAGTGCATTAAAGATCATGGTCCTGCTACTCTCCCCTCAGAGGATTGCAGAGGTTACTGAATAGGGGTCACGTTGTTAGTAGCTTCATGGGATTTTCCCCCTTTGCTGTGTAGTCTCTTCCTTTAATATAAAATTTGGTGGCCCTTGTTATGTGCCTCAGTGTCAAATCTGCTTATTTAAAATTTCATAATCCTAAAAATCTTCAGATGACAACAAGCTATACATTGGTCTTGGGAAAATTTTTTATAACCAAATGCTGAGATGACAATAGAATTTGAGCAGTTCCTTTGAGTTTATGATAATAAAATTTCAAATCAATTCAACAAATAATGTCGAGTGCTGTCTATGATT
This sequence comes from Indri indri, assembly GCA_004363605.1. Classification (NCBI taxonomy): domain Eukaryota; kingdom Metazoa; phylum Chordata; class Mammalia; order Primates; family Indriidae; genus Indri; species Indri indri. Next base: position 13,223 of record RJWJ010031700.1, read on the forward strand.
AAGGTAGGTATTGTCTTTACAGGTTCCCTGTCTTTAGGAAATACATGGCTTCATGGAAGAGGCTGATCTAAACAATTAAATGTTCAATGTGATGCAGGCTAAATAACCAGAATAACCAACCTGCCATAGGTACAGAGCAGGGATTAATTATACTTGGTAATATCAGGGGCCATTTTGCAGGTAACGCATAATCTGAGCTTTAAAAGATGAATTAGATTTTGTCAAGCAGTAACCATCATTCCAGGTGAAGAAAATTACTTGAGCAAAGGCTCAGTAGCATAAAAATGCAAGGTTTTTAGGGAAATGATAGAAAACTGTTGTAGTTAGATTATATAAATTTTTAGGAGAAAATGATGGGAAATGAACATAGGAAAGCATATCGGACCGAAGTTTGGAGTTCTTGAATGTTAGATCCCATTTGTGCTTATGGCTCTTTTAGGTGGGAAATCTGGTGGACAGACATAGATGGTAGGACTTAAGCATCTTGATGATTAAAAACAGAGGTCCAAGGCTTCTGGACCATGTGTGATTAAGATGCACCGAAGGCATATCAATAATATGGTTTTAGCAGGAGACCAATCTGTGACACAAGGATCATGTGGACCCTTACCAAATCATCTGTAATAGATATGATGAAACAAATGACCTGCTATCCGGGCTTCTTGACTTGAATGGGCATGGAAATCACCTGGGGAGCTTGGTAAATGCAGATTCTGATTCAATAATCCTGGGCCCAAGTCAAGCTACTGGTCTGTGGACTGTGCACTGAATAGCGAGGACCTTCTGCACTAAACAAAGGCCCAGGCTTTTGTGAGCCTGTGTTCTGGTCCTACTGCATTTTATGTTACAGGGAAAATTACTTAACCTTGCTGGATATCTTGGCTGTTAGGCAATTATCATTTTAAGAAGGCTGACATTAATACAAAAACTTGCTTTTGTATGATTATGGAAATTAACTCCAGCAAGATCTTCCAGCAAATGATTATAAAACACTAGATTAAATGTAAGACAAATGACATCATTTAAAATAAGATGTTTTTCTTGGAAGTCAACCGGTAGGCACTGACACAATGAAGGAAATTTATTTTTAAGCTATGTTTTGTGTAGACTGAGGGCTATATCTCATAAAAGAGTCAGAACAAGGACCGTTTCTGTCTAAGAGGTTTCGATTTTGCCTGGGAAACCAGCTTTAATTTTTTAATGGATTTTAATTGTGTCATTATTGGAAAAAGGTGTGGAACATCTCAGTCTGATCACATCACTTTAGTCTCTATAAACACCTCAGATTCTCCCATGTCACCAGCCAGCTGGTGTCCTCATATTCCCCAGGCATCTCCAACTCATGTGCCCTAAATTAGTTACAGGACAATGACTGGTTTTAATAATCTACACCACCTTTATACTTTTTGCTCTCTCAAAAGGGGTATATGATATTCCACTATGGTTTGAATTAGAAAGATTGAAAATTTTGGAAATTCAAAAACAAGCTAGAGTTTTGTATTTGAAAAAATATTTCTGGAAAAAATGATTCTCCACAGAGTCTCACAAGAAAAAGATAATTCTATCCTTAAAAAATTTCTTGCCACAGGATATCTGCTAGAGAAGATAGTACACTTTTGATTCTAATCGTTGAGCTAAGAATTTCAGGCCAGACTATTTTGTTGTATTATTGAGATTAATATCTGCTTGTTTAAGCTACCTCCTGCTAATGGGTCCTCTAAGATAAAAAACAAAACCAAACCACAAACACAGAAAAACAAAAACCCAAAACAAAACAAAGCTTTCCAAGTCATCAAGATTTAAGTTTTTAAAGAAATTTCGAAAAGCAAAACACTCCTTATTTCCTCCAGAGAAAAATATGTGTGAATATGTGTGTGTGTGAGTGTGCGTGTGCTTTGTATGTGACACAGGAAGAGATCAGGACAAAATTTGTATGATTAAAATAGCTGGTATGGGATTACTTGGGGGGCCAGGTAATCAAACATGCAAGTTCAGAGCTTAGTATAAACTTTCACAAAATAGAAAAAATAAATATTATTTTTCATATTTTTAAGTTTTTAGACATGTATCCTGTATGTACCAGGCACTTCATTATGGATAAGGATTAGTCAGGAAATAAAACAACTCCAAGATTTTCAGCAACAAAAACTGTGGAAAGAAATAATCTGTAACCGTACAACATTTATTCCCAATGGCAGTATCTTGATATTTCAGGATGCTGGCAGATTTTGTAAGCAGTTTTAAGATATTTTAAAGTAAATTTCTAAAATTGTCCATGGGTAAGTCATTAAATACTAGCTACATAGGCTCAGAACCCTAAACATATATTAAGGTTTTTTGAGGAAAAATAGTGTATGGTCAAGTAAGGCCTGGATGAGAAGTTAGAAATTGCGATTAGATTCCAGGTTTGCCACTTATTAACTAAATGACTATCTAGCCACCTAGTTACATACTTAAGTAACTTCGTTAAGTTGTTCAATTTCTCTGAGTTTCAATGCTTCATCTTTAATATGGGAGTGACGAAGAACTAAAAGTAGACCTATCATTTGATCAAACAATCCCATTACTGGATATCTACCCAAAGGAAGTCATTTTATCAAAAAGACACTTACACTCAAATGTTTATAGCAGCACAATGTACAGTTGCAAAGATGTGGAATCAATCCAAATGCCCATCAATTCATGAGTGGATTAACAAAATGTGGTGTGTGTGTATATGTACATACATACATACATACATACATACAACAGAGTACTAATTCAGCCATAAAAAGAATGAATTAATGCCTTTCGCAGCAATTTAGATGGATCAGGAGACTATTATCCTAAGTGAAGTTTCTCAGGAATAGAAAAAAAAACACATGTCCTCTCTAATAATTTGGAACTAATCGATGGGCACACATGGGCACACAAATAAGAAAAAGCCATCAGAAATCAAGTAGGTGGGAGGGGGGAGGGTAGGAGGGGTAAAAACCAACCTAACACGTACAATGAACACTATTCTGGTGATGGACACACTAATAGCCCTGATTTAAGCATTCTGAAACATATCCATATACCCAAAACATTTGTACTCCCTTGATATTTTGAAATAAAAAAATTAAATTAAAAAAATAGTAATACGGAAATGACACTACTTGCTCTGCCTTCTTTCAAGGGTTGTTTTAGAGACCATAATAAAAAAGAAATGTGAAAATACTTTGTGGATGTCAAAGTGCTATACAAAAGCAAAGTAAGACACAGTGTTTGTGTTACCACTGTGCAACATAGCAAATAATGTGCGGTAGTTTCTATTTGCAAAAGTTACATCTGTTTTCAGAGTTGTTGCAGGCTGGGCTCTCTGAGAAGCAAATTCTGAGATGGAGATTAGTATGGGGGAGGTTTTTTAGGGATGCTCTTGGGGTCAATAGCTGTGGAAGGGAAGGATGCAGAATTGGGCTGAGAGAGTTGCTGAGCTGTGGGGCAGTCTCAATGCAGTTCTCTTCTAACACTTTGGGGAGCTTTGAAGCCGGGGTGACCCTTCTGAGTTGTCCAAGGTAGGGTGAGGGGCTGTGTGTCAATCAGTTTTGGATGTGGCCTTCCCTGGGAAGAGGGCATACCCTTGAACAAGGTGGCTATCTTCATCTTCGGCCAAGTAATCCCTGCAGTGGATTGATGGTGGAAAGCAGTCTACTGGTGGCATTCCTAGTAAGGATACAAATTCATCGCTCCTGAAGGGGGTTCTGGGTGCAAAATGCCCTTTAGCTAAAATGCTAGGCTGGTCAAATGTTCTTTTATTTAGGCTGCATCACATTAGTATCTCAGTGTGTTTTGCTAGGTTCTTATGTGAATAGTAAGAGTTATATTAAAACTTTTTATTTGTAAATACTGGTAGGATGATAATTCCTGACAATTGATCTTCATAATTCCAGAAAGCCATATTTTGTCCAAAATTTTATGATAAAAATATTTATAGAAGCAATATTTTAAATTTATAGCATTATTATACTAAAGATATTTGAATTGATGATTTAAAAATCTGCAGGACCCCAAAGCTGTCTTTCTGAAGAACACAGTGAGCATGTACATTACTGTGCTGTCCATGTCATGACAATGTTGCTGCTGTCCACACATGCAGAGCTTCTGGTTCTATACTGAGGATGCTCGGCACCCTGAGGTCCCCAGGGTGCTGTTGCTAAAGGCCCATTTTATAGGTCATGAGTAAGGCTGAGAGCTTAAATAATTTGACAAGGTCACAAAGATAGAAAATGGCAAAACCAGTGCAAAAAACTCAGTTTTCTGACTTGAAGTGCAGTATTGTGGTACTACTCACTATAGCACAGTCTCTCAGAGTAGAATATTGGCCTCTATATGCATGGACTTCATATTTATGTTCTAATCATTGCTTTATTCCACTAAATCAGGGATGGTAGGCTATTTCCCTTCCTCCAAATTGATTTCCTAAAATTAAAGTACAGTAATATTTTTCCATCTGTTCATTCACGTAAGTATTTTCTGAGTATTTATAAGGTGACAGGCATTGTACTAAGCCCTGGGATATAAGCATAGACAAACTATAGCACCTGCTTCCAAGAAGCTTAGCATATACCAATTCTGGCCTAGTATCTACCTAGAAGAGCTTCAGGGCACAGAGAGAGTGTTCTCCATTGGACTGGAAAAGAAGGGCTCTGTTATATACTTTTTTGCTTTGAAATTGCAGAAATATTATCTTCTAAGAATTGTAATGTGTAGGATATGAACTGTCAAAGTGTGCTAGGTCCTTTTTCCCTTGGAGTGCACAACTGTGGCACCCCATCTTGCCTGGCTATCTTACTTACAAGGATTGGAGGTGGAAGATAGGAGAAAATCAAGATTTCAAGAATGTTCCAAGATTTTTCTGAAAATTAAACAGAACCCCAAAATAGCTAGCTGAATATTTATTGGAATTCAAAGGGGAAATGTCTTCCACATGATCTTGAGAAACTGTCTGATCTTAAGTTTCAATTTGTGATTTGGGAGATGGTCTCACTTTTAGTGCCTGAATTATGACATGGAATAGTTTTATTTTGTAATGATTCTATAACCAAAATCCAGGAAGGCTCTGGAGAGTGGTAAAAAATCAATATTGACTAATTGAAATACTATCTCTGAGTAGTTTAAAAGTGAATACCTTCTCAAAGTATATTTGTTTTGAAATTGTTTTAGATGTTGCCAAAAACAAAAGAGTACCAGTTAGTGCCACCTGTGCTCACTGTCCTAGCTAGAGCTGAAAAACCCCATTGACTTTGACAAATGTAATGATCAGTGAGGATGTCAGGTCCTTTCAAAATTGATTGAGATTTTATTTGCTTTGTAGCAACAGAGTCTAGACACTGAAACATATTCATTTTCCCATTTTTTGGTGGCTTATATGTCCGTGTTTGAAGAGCTGAACCCTCTGCTTGAGGGCTATTAAAATGGCTTTACATGAACCAGACTGACTATGAAATGGCCCTATTTTGACAAAATCATTTTGCATTTGGCAAAAGTGGTTTTGGACCGATGATAAAATGCCAATACATGGGGTAGAAGGGTTTTTTTTTGTTGTTGTTGTTGTTTTGTTTTTTGTTTTGTTTTTTTAAGGATCAAATATATTCAAATATATTATTAAGAAAAGAGAAGTGAAAATGTAAGTTATCCTGTTTTCTTTACTTCTCTACCTTTTATTTCTATTGAAAATACTTAGCTTATTTCCAGAAGTAAATTTTCGAGATGAACAGTAAAAAATCATATAGAAGATGATATAAATATTTCCTAGGTGTAATAACTTGTTTATCGGAATAAACAAGTGGATCTCATTG
>RJWJ010031701.1:6587-19119 GCA_004363605.1 Indri indri
AAAAAAAAAAAAAAAAAAGATAAAAAATAAAAAAAAAAATAATAATGATAAAAAAAGATAAAAAATAAAATAAAATAAAATAAAAATTATAGTGGTTATAAGGGTGACATGTTCAAAGAATATGAATGTAGATAAAGACTAATACAAATTTGGCATTTCTTTTAAATAAAAACACATACTGAGGTACTGCATTAATATTTAATAAACACGTAAATGGTCTAACAGGTTTTTCTTTTTTTGGAGACAGGGTCTCTGTTGCCTGGGCTAGAGTGCAGTGACACAATCTTAGCTCACTGTACCTCAAATCCCCAGGCTCAAGTGATCCTCCTGCCTCAGTGTCCTATGTAGTTGGAACTACAGGCATGCACCACCACGCCTGGCTAATATTTTTTTTTGGTAGAGACTAGTCTCGAACTCCTAGCATCAAGCAATCCTCCTACCTTGGCCTCCCAGAGTGCTAGTGTTACAGGCGTGAGCCACCAGGCCTCTAATAGGTTTCTATAGAGAGAAACATGAAAGTTCCCTCAAAAACAGGCTTCAAATGTCCTTTCACAAGAAAGAATAAATATATTAAATTTTGCAGTCTCAACATTTCATCCTTCAATAAGGACTTCTATAAGAACTATATAGCACTCAAACTGACAGGGCTGAGATATTTAGAGAATTACAATATTGGCAAAGAAAAACTCCCTGGCCAAACCTGAGTCTAGTCATACTGCATGGATCATGTGCACTGGTGTTATCCTGGAACAAATCAATCATCTCTAAAATTGACTGACACTGACAAAAAGCTTAACCAAGAGTTTTGTACAGCTATCTAAAGCTAAAACTGTCTTCCTTTTCCAGGAAACAGAAATAATTCTTCTCTATTTCATAACTTATAGCAATAACTCAGATAAAATTATCCACATGTACTTTTTAAAAATTATTTTTATTATGGTAAAATATAACATAAAATTTGTCATTTCAATCTTTTTTTTTTAAGAGATGGGGTCTCACTACATTGCCCAGGCTGGCCTCAAACTCCTGGGCTCAAGCGATCCTCCCACCTCAGCCTCCCGAGTAGCTGGGACTACAGGCTGGGTACCACTGCACCCAGCTCATTTTAACCATTTTAGAGTACAATTCAGTGGCACTAAGTACATCCACAGTATTGTGCAACCATCACCACTATCTAGTTCCAAAACTTTATCTCCCCAAACAGAAACTGTGTAACCATTGAGCAATAACTCCCCATAGTGTTTTCCCCTCATCCTTTGGTAACCTCTATTCTACCTTCTGTCTATATCAATTTGCCTATTCTAGATAGTTCATATAAGTGGAATCATATAATATTTGTCCTAATTAATTCACTTAGCATGAGGTTTTCAAGGTTCATCCACGTTGTAGCATGTATCAGAACTTCATTCCTTTCTATAGCTGAATAATAGTCCACTGTATGTATATGTCACGTTTTTGTTTTGTTTATCTATACCTCTGTAGATAGACGCTTGGTACTTACATAAGGATGGACATACATCCCAGATGTATGGGATTACTTCTGGACTCTCAATTTATTCCACTGGTCTACATGTCCATCCTTATCCAAGCACCACACTGTTCAGATTACTATAGGTTTTTTTAAAAAAACTGGAAATCCCCTTATCTTCTAATGTAGTAAGTTTTAAAATCATGAAGAATGAATCTTACGACTTTTTTTTTTTTCAAGATTGATTTGGCTATGTGGGGCCCCTTGTAATTCCTTATGAATTTGAGGAATGGTTTTTACATTACTGTAAAAGAGGCTATGGAATTTTTATAGGGATTACATTGAATCTGTACATTGAATTGGGTAGTACTGACATCTTAACAATATAAAATCTTTTTATCCATGAACACAAGATGTCTTTCTACTTATTTAGGTCTTCTTTAATTTCTTTTAGAAACGTTTTATAGTTTCCAGTGTGTATGTCTTTACCTCTTTGGTTTAATTTATTCTTAGGAATTTTATTTTTTTATATACTACTATAAATGGATTTGCGTCTTAGTTTCCTTTTCAAATTGTTCATTGCTGGTATACAAAAACACTGATTTTTGATCTTGTACTCTGCAACATCACCTTTGCTGAATTTGTTTATTAGCTCTAGCAGCTAATAAAAAAATTCTTGTGAATTTTTTTTTTTTGGGTGATGGGGTCTCACTATGTTGCCCAGGCTGGCCTTTAACTCCTAGGCTTAAGTGATTCTCCCACCTCAGCCTCCTGAATAGCTGGGACTATAGGCTTATGCCAACACACCTGGCTTTTCTTGTAAATTCTTTATGATTTTCTATATAGGCTGATGTCATCTGTAAATAGAGACAGTTTTATCTCTTCTTTTCCAATTTGGGTGTCTTTTATTTCTTTTTCTCATCTAACTGCTTTGTCTAGAATTTCCAGTAAATGTTCAGTAGCAGCGGTGAAAGTATGCATTATTGTCTTTGTTCCTGATCTTAAGGGGAAAGCCTTTCACCACTGAGTACGTTAGCTGCAGATTTTTCATAAATGCCCTTTACCATGTTAAGGAAGTTCCCTTCTATTCCTAGTTTTCCGGGAGTTTTTATCATGAGAGGGTGTTAGATTTTGTCAAATGCCTTTTCTGCATCCATTGAGATGATCATGTGGGTTTTTTTCTCCTTCATTCTTTTTCTTTTGAGACAGAGTCTCACTCTTTGCCCGGGCTAGAGTGCAGTGGCATCAGCCTTGCTCACAACAACCTCAAATTCCTGGGCTCAAGCGATGATCCTCCCGCTTCAGCCTCCCGAGTAGCTGGGACTACAGATGTACGCCACCATGCCTGGTAAATTTTTTCTATTTTTAGTAGAGACGGGGTCTCGTTTTTGCTTAGGCTGGTCTCGAACTCCTGACCTCAAGCAATCCTCCCACCTTGGCCTCCCAGAGTGCTAGGACTACAAGTGTGAGCCACCACGCCCGACCCCCTTCATTCCATTAATGTGATACATTACATTAATTGATTTTCTAATGTTGAACCACCTTTGAATCCTAGCATAAATCCCACATGGTCACAGTGTATAATCCTTTTAATATGCTGTTGGATTTGGCTTGCTAGTATTTTGTTGAGGATTTTATTGATAGCTTCTATATTCATAAAGGATATTGGTCTGTAGTTGTCTTGTACTTTCTTTATCTAGCTTTGGTATCAGGATAATGCTAGCCTCGCAGAATGAGTTAGAAAGTAATCCCTCCTCTTCTATTTTTTTGGAAGAGTTTGAGAAGGATTGGTGTTAACTCTTCTTTAAATGTTTCGTAGAATTCACCTGTTAAACAGTCCAATCCTGGACTTTTCTTTGTTGGGAGGTTTTTGATTACTGATCAATCTCTTTACTTATTATAGGTCTGTTGGGATTTTTCTATTTCTTCTTGAATCAGTTTTGGTAATTTATGTGTTTCTTGGAATTTGTCCATTTCATGTAGGTCATCTAATTTGTTGGCTGACAACTGGTCACAGTATTCTTATCCCTTTTATTAATGTAGGGTCAATAGTAATGTCCCCACTTTCATTTCTGATTCATCTTGTCAGTTTAGCTAAAAGTTTATTCATTTTGTTAATATTTTCAAAGAGCCAGTAAAACTTTTGGTTTTATTGATTCTATTGTTTTTCTATTTTCTATTTTATTTATCTCCCCTCTAATCTTTATTACTGCCTTCCTTCTTCTAGCTTTAGGTTTAGTTTGTTCTTTTTCTAGTTCATCAAGTCATAAAGTTAGGTTACTGATTTTAGATCTTTCTTATTTCTTACTGTAGGCTTTTACAGCTATAAATTTCCCTCAAGCACCGCCTTCACTGAATCCCATAAATTTTGGCATGCTGTATTTTCATTTTCATTAGTCTCTAAGTATTTTCTAATTTCCCTTGTGGTTTCTTCTTTGACCCACTGTGTGATGTTTTGTTATAATTTCCACAAATTAGTGAATTTCCAGTTTTCCTTCTGTTATTAATTTCTAGCTTCATTCCACTGTGGTCACAAAAGACATTTTGCATGATTTCAGTCTTTTAAAATTTACTGAGACTTGTTCTATGCCCTAACATATGGCACTAAAGAATGTTCCATGTATACTTAAGAAGGATATATATCCTGCTGTTGTTGGGTGGAATGTTTTATATATGCCCAGGTCTATTAGACCAATTAGGTCTAATTGGTTTATAGTATTGTTTAAGTCCTCCATACCCTTACTGATCTTTTATTTAGATGTTCTGTCCATTATTGTAAGCAGGGTATTGAAGTCTCCAACTATTATTACAGAACTATTTCTCCCTTCAACTCCATCAATGTTTGCATCATATTTTGGAGATCTATTATTTGGTCATATCCATATATACCTTTAATAGTAATTTTTCTACTTGATTCCTAATATTTAGTTGAAAACAAAAAAATTTATTCAACTTATTAAAACTGCTTAACAAGCCCTTTCCAAAATTTATACCCTACTTTACTTTCCAATACAATTTTCTCTCAAAAAAACCAAAGAAAAATAACCTGAAACCCCAGACACAGATAAAAATTTTATTTTATATTATAAATATCTAATTTCTTATTCATTAAATCTAATTAATAAAATATAGAGAATATATTTTTAAAATGCAAACTGGCCATATTTAACGTAAGCTCAATTATTTGAGTTCTTAAACATGTAAAACTGTGGTATTTTAGATTGTTAATAAATTCACTTGTTAAGATTGCTCTAAAATACACAATGACAACTAAATACACCATATATTCTATTGGGAAAAGGAGAGAAAATCAGCTACTAACAAGAAAATCTAGACATTCTCATTCTCTTTCCTACTCCCAAATATTAGAAAATTCTTTTTAAATTCAATCCAAGAAAATATTATTACTTCTTACAAAGAGAACAACTCTAAAAGACACTAAGTATCGTAAACATTACCTCATTTTTTTCTTGCTTAGCTGGTCCTGGATTCTGTGCTCCATTTGCAGGCTCTTTTTCTGAAACTGAACTCTGGCCCAAGATTTCACTGCTGATAGGCCGCTGTGCCTCAACAGGTGTATCACTTCTTCCAGAAAGGTGCAAGAAACAAAAAGGCAGAAGTGGGTGTAAAGGAAAATATGTTTTAGTTAGAAGATTTTAATTTAAAAAAAGGAATATTTAGCCTGTTTATCAACCAAAATAGATTTATTTTTCTTTCTTAAGCACACACAAAAAGGGTTTTTAAAAAATAGAATGTGTTTTAAATACAGGAATACTGGATTATTAAGCAAGGAGAGTAGGATCTCCAGTCTAAAATCAGTTGTGTAGCCTTGGGACAGTCACTTACATTCTCTGGGACTGAGCTTCATTTATAATAGGTTAATGAATATGAATAATAAATTAGATGATCTAATGCCTAAATTCTCTTTATAAAATCTAAACTTTTTATACAAACTTTTCCTCCAGTATGTTTTTATAGAATTTTAAGAATTTTTGAGATTTTATTAAAAGACTTCCTTTGGTCTGTTTGTACTTAAAAGCTAAACATACATCTTTTCAAGTTATTTATTAATTTATTTTGAGACAGAGTCTCCCTCTGTTGCCCCGGCTCCAGTGCAGTGGCATCATCATAGCTCACTACAACCTCAAACTCCTGGGCTCAAGTGATCCTCCTGCCTCGGCCTCCTGAGTAGCTGGGAATACAGGGGCACACTACCGTGCCTGGCTAATTTTTTCTATTTTTGGTAGAGATGGGGTCTCACTCTTACTCAGACTGGTCTCGACTCCTTACCTTAAGAGATCCTCCTGCCTCAGCCTCCCAGAGTGCTAGGATTATAGGTGTGAGCCACTGTGCCTGGCCTCAATATTTTTAAAGTATACTAACTGTAAGCTTGAGATCTTATGTCAGGTTGTTCCTAATATTCTTCTAAAACACTAACAATTTCTAATTTTCTTGCTACTTTATTCAAAAATTTTAATAACTTCATCTGAAGATGATATATCCCAGAGACATTTATACAGATTACCATGTGAACAACTACAAAAGTAAAATGATCTTTGCCTTTCAGAAATTTGATTATGAGATGGCCTCATAATGGCCTCTCCAGGCAGAAGTATGTAAGACACATCAAAATATAGGTCTAGGGCTCATGAAAACAGAGCTAGATAGTCGTCTTCACAAAGGCACTATTAGGTAGGAGCCTGTACTCATAAGTACCTAAACATACCTACATGCATACATCTAGAGGAGAAAGCAAAAAGACCTCTGAAGAGTTTTTAGCTACCAGACTGTAAATTACTAATGACCATAAGCCCCATTTTATGTCCATAAAATAGCATTTGTAAGAGTTATTAACTGTTAGAGATAGAATAAAATGATCTTCATAAAGTAACATTTCATTTAATTGTGTAATTTATATAGAACTTCCATATGCATTATCTCATTTAATTTGTATAATAATCTGTGAAATAAGCTATAACCCCCATTTCATAGAAAGGAAACAGACTCAAAAGACAAGTGATATTCCTAAAATTGGATAGCTGGAAAATGGAGCTGAAACTTGAACTCAGTCTTCAAACTTCAAATCCAACGCTGGCCCACACTTGAGATACTTCAATTTTGAGATCATTACAGGCTTACATATTTCAACTGATTATTCTCTCTTTTCAATTTGTTTCTGTTCAAGTGAAAAGATATCCTTACAAAATACCACACTCTCCCTTATAAACCTACCTTTCATGTTTCATCTTCTTGTTCACCACAGTAGCTCAATCATTGTATCCCAGTACATAGCACAATGTTAACACACAGTAAACACTCAAATATTTCTTAAATGGATACCGACTTCAAACAAGTATTACCACAAGTAGGAATTTCTTTGTGGCATCTTTAACATAATTTATCTAACTGAGCTTCCCAATATTTTTAATTACACCTAAAATATTTTTTTTTTTTTTTTTTGGAGACAGAGTCTCACTCTGTTGCCAGGGCTAGAATGAGTGCCGTGGCGTCAGCCTAGCTCACAGCAACCTCAAACTCCTGGGCTCAAGCAATCCTACTGCCTCAGCCTCCCAAGTAGCTGGGACTACAGGCATGTGCCAACATGCCCGGCAATTTTTTTTTTCTATATATGTCTTTTTAGTTGTCCAGATCATTTCTTTCTATTTTTTAGTAGAGACGGGGTCTCGCTCTTGCTCAGGCTGGTCTCGAACTCCTGACCTTGAGCGATCCACCCACCTCGGCCTCCCAGAGTGCTAGGATTACAGGCGTGAGCCACCGCGCCTGGCCTAAAATATTTTTTAAAATAACTGTTCCAAAGCAAAAATTTTTTTTTGAGACAGTGTCTGACTCTGTTGCCCAGGCTAGAGTGCAATGGTGTCATCATAGCTCACTGCAACCTCGAACTACTGGGCTCAGTTGATCATCCTGCCTCAGCCTCCCTAGTAGCTGGGACTACAGGTGCACCATTACCACGTCAGGCTAATTTTTTTTTTTTTTTTTTTTTTGCAGAGATAGGTCTCACTATGTTGCTCAAGCTGGTCTTCCCACTCCTGACTTCAAGCGATCCTCCCACCTCGGCCTCCCAAAGTGCTGGGATTACAGTTGTGAGCCACGAAACCCAGACCAAAGTAAATTTTTATACTTGATCCACAGCACAGTAGCTCTTCCACAGCATTTCATTAGCGGTCCTTTTGACACATTGTCCTTATCAAGGCTATGAACTCTGAAGTAAGAAATTTACATTGTGAGCACCAATCACATGCTTGCCACTCTGCAAGGAGCTTTATCTCATTTTGCAAGTCAAAATCCTGTTTTATAGAGGAGGGTAATCGAAGCTCAGAGAGATTAAGTACCTTTCCCAAGGTCACACAGGTAGTATTAATAAATTGCACAGCTACTGTTCAGACCCAAGTCTGACTTAAAAAGACTATGTTCTATCATTATTCCGCGCTGCTTTGCCTCATAAATTTTCTAACTTCAGAGGCATGACAGATATTTTCTGGATTACTGCTACTACTTAGCTAATAACACATGTATTAATTACTTCTTGACATGTCACATTTTACCTCTCTGCTTTTTCAATAATGGTCTAACAACTTATACTCCACTTCTTTCCATCTTTATACAGACATTTCTCAACTTCCACTTTCTTTATTTAGGAAACAGCACATGTAGTCAGATTTGGCTGGATTTTTATGCATCTTTTCTCTCTATAAAGGCAACACTGTGATGCACAAGTCCAGACGACATGCTATTCAAATACTGAAGAAGAAGCTTCTGTCACCTTACATACGTAGAAGAATATCAGCAGCTCTCTCAAAATTGAAGCCCAGCATCCCAGCGAGAATTTTTCAAAAAATGTTAGTAAGCCTAACAAAAGTTTAAGATAGTCTCTACCAATGCCCAAGACTCCCTATTCCTTTGGGATTTCAATAGGATGCTCCTATATGAAATTATACTTATCCATTTTCATCACTAAATATCATCTTTATCTTTCAAAGATGAAATATGAAGCAACAAAGTACCTTAAGAATTCACCGGATCCTTCAGGAAGTACCTCACTTAGATGATCCACATTAGTGGCCCTTCTCTCTAAAGAACTTTAAAGAAAGTATTACAACTTCTCTCCTCTACAATCTCATAGCAATTTAACATAAAATGATTCCCTATACATTTACCCTATATTTCTTATACCTTAACCAAAGATCTCCACTTGCTCTAATTAGAAACAGAAATTCTGAGTCCAGTGTATCTTCCTTTGCAAATAATACTTCCAACTATCCTGTATAATAAGAAAAGGTTTAGTTTTTGTGCTCTTTTATGAAATAAATTTATTGCAGTTAATACTAATACTTCATAGTACCAACTCTGAGTTATAGGAAACCATCCATATGTCTTGATGTGTTTACTGGAAAAACAAGGCAGAAAGTTTCCTAACCCCCGAAATGAACTTCTGATGAGGAAATTATTATATCATGCTAGGTTTGAAGGAGAAACCTAAGTGGCTTTAACAATCATTTCCTTTATATATATAAAGAATCTATAAAGAAAGATAAGTAGAAATTATCAGTCTTATGTATACAATTGTTCATTACATTACTATGTATAGGAGAAAAAAGTAGAAACGACCCAGTATTCTACAATAAGGAATTGGTCACATTTATGATATAGTCATACAATGAAATACTGTACACTTATCATTAATCACTGATTTCAAGAAATGTTTAAGAATATGGAAAATCAGCCAGGCACAGTGGCTCACACCTGAAATCCCAGCACTTTGGGAGGCCGAGAGAAGAGGACTGCTTGAAGCCAGGAGTTCAAGAACAGCCTGGGCAACATAGCAAGACCCTCTCTCTACAAAAAACCTTCAAAAATTAGCCAGGCATGGTGGCATGTGCATGTAGTCCCAGCTACTCAGGAGGCTGGGTGGGAGGATTGCTTGGGCCCAGGAGCTTGAGGCTGCAGTGAGCTATGGTCATGCCACTGCACTCCAGCCTGGGCAACAGAGCAAAACTGTCTCTATTTAAAAAAAAAAAAAAAAAGTTAAATAAACACATATTTTCCCTTATTTTATTTTTTTTATTTTACTTTTATTTTTTTTATTTTTTATTTTTTTTGAGACAGAGTCTCACTGTGTTGCCCAGGCTAGAATGCCATGGCGTCAGCCTAGCTCACAGCAACCTCAAACTCCTGGGCTCGAGCAATCCTACTGCCTCAGCCTCCCAAGTAGCTGGGACTACAGGCATGTGCCACCATGCCCGGCTAATTTTTTCTATATATATTTTTAGCTGTCCAATTAATTTCTTTCTATTTTTGGTAGAGACGGCGTCTCGCTCTTGCTCAGGCTGGTCTCGAACTCCTGAGCTCAGGACGATCCGCCCGCCTCGGCCTCCCAGAGTGCTAGGATTACAGGCGTGAGCCACCGCGCCCGGCCTTTCCCTTATTTTAATTATCAAAATTTTAAAACCCTTTCTAATGTTTTAGGGACTTGAACATTAAGAAAGCATACATACACACTACAATGAGATTATCTCAGTCATATGAAGATTCACTAATTTTTATAAGCAAATACTTACCGCTCAGGGGATTCTTCATAAATACTGTGACATTCTGTATTCTCAAGCATGAGACTTCTACTGAGGTTTTGAACCCCTGGATAATGGAAGTTGGCAAAGGAATGTGACATTGGAGAAGTTTTGTTTCCAAGGTCTGAAATTCTCTTATCATGACTGGTTAGTCCACAAGTGAGGCCATCTAAAGCAGGATTCAGAGAGCGGGTCATATAGGCATCAGCTGATTGAGGTCGTCTCATTGGAGATGACGGATAGGGAGAAAGTTTGCTGATAAGAGGAGTCAAAAGATCAGCGTATGCAGCTTTTGTAGGTTTCAGAAGTTTGTCAACATGAATATTAAGCATTTTCTGTTCAAAAGCACAAGAGAAGACAGAAGATGGAAGATTCTGAAGCCATGACAATAAACTCAGATCCAAATCATCACAACCATTACCACATAAGAGGTCAATGCCAAGAAGTACTTCACTTTCTGTAATTTCTTCTCCAGTTGCTTTACTCTGACAAAATTCTACACAGCATTCGTAAAGTAGGCCTTTCATTACAAGCTGAAATAAACGATTGTTACTTGCTTTAAAACCAGCCTCACTCAGCTTCCTATCAGCAGGGATGAATTCTGCAACCATGACACAAGCCTCTTCAAAACAGTGAACTCGTGCAGTGCTAGGATTCCAGTCCTTAAATTCGGCATGATTGGTCAGACGAGGCAAAGTCAAAAGCAAACAGAGCTTGCTATAGTCATCTTTAGAAGGACAGTACTCTTCCAGAGCATGTAAACATTGCACAGCTTCTTGCATGGTAAATTCCAGCTATAAGAAAAATACAAATGATCACCATAAAAAGAGACGCTGTGAGATACAAAAACAATAGAAGTATAAAGGATAAATCCTAGTGCCATGAAATACTCTTATAATTTGTAGGATATGCTAACAACTTTCAAGTCAGGAACCAAAATGTTTTTGCAACTAAAAAAGAATAAAAATTTGGTTAATTAGCATATTAAAATTTTATCTATAAAAATAGTGTTCTAGACCAGCCACGGTGGCTCATGCCTATAATCCTAGCACTCTGGGAGGCCAAGGCAGGAGGATCGCTTGGGTTCAGGAATTCGAGACCAGTCTGAGCAACAGTGACACCCTGTTTCAACCAAAAATAGAAAAAATTAGCTGGGCGTGGTGGCACACACCTATATTCCCAGCTACTCCAGAGGCTGAGGCAAGAGGATCACTTGAGCCCAGGAGTTTGGGGTTGCAGTGAGCTATGATTACACCACTGCACTCTAGCCTAGGTAACAGAGCGAGACTCTGTGTCAAAAAAAAAAGTGTGCTAGTTCGGGCTTGAGATTATTATTTTTAAATTTTCTTTCCTTTTCTTTCTTTTTTCTCACTGTTGGCTCAGGCTGGTCTTGAACTCCTGAGCTCAAGCAATCCTCCCGCCTTGGCCTCCCTGAGGGCTAGGATTATAGGCGTGAGCCACCATGCCTGGCCAAATTTTCTTTTTTAAGAGATGGGATCTTGCTGTGTTGCCCAGGCTGGAGCACAGTGGCTATTCATAAGCATGAATATAGCATACTACAGCCTCAAACTCATGTGCTCAAGCAATCCTCCGGCCTCAGCCTCCTGAGTAGCCTCTTGAGTACCTGAGACCACAGGCACATGCCACTGCACCCAGCTCTTAACTATGTAATTTTTAAAGGATAAGAATAATTAAGTGTTCTAGAAATGAAAATTAAAGTGTGCCAATATTGAACTGTTTTTAAAGCTTGCTATTACTCTGGCTTACCCAAAAAGCAAAAGAGTCATTCTCTTAGTCCAAACTTGCCTTAGGACAAATTTGTGTGGGGACAGAAAGAAAACCAAGAAAAGAGAACATCTACAGTTGATTTACTACAAAAATAAACCACAGACAGAACAAAAAGAAGCTTAGCTGAAAGACACATTATAATAATTTGTATAATATAATGAATACTGTTTTAAAATCATACTTTTATACATAAGGAATGTTAGAGCTTACCTAGTCTAGCCTCCATATCTTACATATGAGAAAAGTTAGAATGCAGATTTAACTAAAGTAATTCAGTTGATTGGAGACAAAGACAATAAAAATTAGGTCTTCTGACTCATGTTCCAGTGTTCTTTTCACTTTGAACGTCATGATCTGGCAAACATTTCTTTTTTCTTTTGAGACAGAGTCTCACTGTGTTGCCCAGGCTAGAGTGCTGTGGCGTCATCCTAGCTCACAGCAACCTCAAACTCCTGGGCTCAAGCGATCCTCCTGCCTCAGCCTCCCAGGTAGCTGGGACTACAGGCATGCGCCACCATGCCCGGCTAATTTTTTCTATATATTTTTAGTTGTCCGATTAATTTCTTTCTATTTTTAGTAGAGATGGGGTCTCGCTCTTGCTCAGGCTGGTTTCGAACTCCTGAGCTCAAACAATCCGCCCGCCTCGGCCTCCCAGAGTGCTAGGATTACAGGCGTGAGCCACCGCGCC
>RJWJ010031702.1:0-19011 GCA_004363605.1 Indri indri
CTGAATGTCTACCATCCACACCCGCCCCCCCAACTTTAATTCAATAACACACGTTCTATTGAGCATTTCTGTCTTTGCCAGGCACTGAGACACAGGCAGACGTAGCCCCTGCTTTGATGGAGGTTTGTAGCCGGTGTGGGAGAAAGACATTAGATAAATGATTCTGCACTTTCAGCAGTGATAAGGGCTGGTGGAAGTGTATGCTGTGAGGACCCAGCCTGGTGGGGGAGATGTCAGCAATGGACTCCTTGAGAAAAGATATTTATTCTGAGACCAGAGCGTGAGCAAGGGTTTAGCTTGGCAGAGAGGTGGGGAAAGGATGGCATTCCAGGTGGAGGGAGCAAGACATGTGGATGCCTAGAGGCAAGAGGGAGTGTGGTGTTTTCAGGAACCCGTAGAGGCTGAGTGCACTGTGGCTTACTAAATTGGCAGGTGTGTGGTGGGGTATGGGCTGGAGGGGTCTGCACAGGCCTTTCACCAGAAGCTCGGGTTTTATCCTAACAGTACTGAAAAGCCATGGAGGGGTTTCTTACAGGATCCCACCTGCCGAAGGGATGGGACCCAGAAGATTATCTTCAGGGAGAGGAAATGGGCTGAGAAGACATTTGGAGCAGGCGTTTGCTGAATCAATCAATCACTTGCGAATGACCCGCCACAGTGCACCAGTACCTCCTGTGTGGTGCCACCCTCTGTCAGCCCTCTGGGTGACAACAGAGCTGCCCAGCTGGGGTCAGGACGTTAAGAAATAAATGGAGGAAAAGATTTCTCTGGAATCATAGCCAAAGGGAATTTTTAAAAAATACTTTTATTATAGGCATTTGCAAACCTTTATGAAAGCAGAGGGAATACTATTAATATAATAAAGTATCATTTAAGTCTAACATTTACCTGCGTCCAGCCAGTCTTGTCTCATTTCTGTTCCCATCTCCTCCCCTAATCCCACTGCCCCCTTGGACTATTTTAAAGCAAATTCCTGATATATTGTTTCAAATGCAAATATTTAAGAATGTATCTCTAAGGGGGGAGATAGACTCAGAATACGATTATAACACTTAAGAAAACATTGATTCAATAACATCACCCAACATATAGAGTCCATGTTCACATTCCCCGGTTTTCCCCAAAATGCATTTTATGGCTGCTTTTCTCCCCAGTCCAGGATCCATTCAAGTTCACACATGGATACCGTGGTCACCGTGTTGTCTTTAGTCTTTCTCTATTTAAAACTGCTTTATTGAGGTAGAACTCACATAACTATACAATTCATCCAGTTAAAATGTACAAGTCAGTGGTTTTCAGTATGTTCACGGTTGTGCAACCATTGTCACGGTCGATTTTAGAACATTTTCATCACCCCGAGAAGAATCCCCCAAGCCTTAGGCACTCACTATTCTAATTCTACCTTCTGTCTCTATGTGGTTGCCTATTCTGGAAATTTCATACAGATGGGATCATGCTGTATGTGGTCCTTCGTGTCTGGCTTCTTTCACTTGGAATGTGCTCGGGGTTCCTCCGTGTCGTGGCGCTTAGCATTCCATCCCGTTTTGTGGCTGAACATTCTGTTGCGTGGACAGACCATTTCATCACAGTGATTGCTTTGGTCTCTTTTCATCTAGACCCAAAATCCCTCACACATTTTTTCTTTTGTTTTCCCCCATGTCGACTTTTTATCTATTTATTCTTTAGGAGTCCAGGTCAATTGTCTTATAGAATGATGTACATTCTTGGTATAATTATTTTTTATGCTTAGATTCAGGTTAAGCAGTTTTGGCAAGAATACCGTGCAGGGCATGTTGAGTACTTATTGCATTTTATTGGGTTTTAACCTTCACGGGTTAGCACCCTGCTGGCGAGGCTTAGTTTGTGCTCTTGGTTTATGTGGTGACTACCAGACTTCTCCTTTGCAGGGGTGCGTTTTCCTTTCTAACTCGTCAGTAATCTGCAAGGTGCCAGTGTGAGACCATGTGAATATCCTCTTCCCTAACACTCTCTTCATTCAGTGTTTTGGGCATCCACGAAGATCAGAGCCTGAATCCCCTTTGACACGGGGGTTTGCAAATGGTGATTTCCTAATCCATTGGGTATTTTTACTGGCATTCCTCTGTAAAGAAATGTCCCCTCCCTTCCCCTTAAAGTTAATTAGTTGTAGTCATTCTTCATATCTGTGCCCAGATAGTCCCAAGTTTAGCCCGTGGGAGCCCCCGTAGGCTGACTATGTCCTTCTGTTATCCCTCCATCATTCTTGGAATACTTTCTTACTTGTCAGAACAATAGGATATTCCAGGTCTATTTTGCATGTGGAATTAGCTCCAAGGAGCCTGGCTTCCTTTTAATACCAAATAGTATTTGGAAACCAATTTCTAGCTAGTAGGTGTTATAACTGGGGTGAGGTATCATTCCTTCTGGGCCCTTTCAGCAGAATTCTGTGGGCGGGAGGAGGGGGTGATGTATGTGTGTGTGTGTCTATATATAAAATGCGTGTATACAATGTATGTTTATGAAATTAGAGTAACAGGCGCAGGTTAGCAGCAGCACAGGCAGAGCCTGAGATTGCCTGTGCCGCACCCTGGTCTGCACTGCTTGAAGTCGTACACAGCTAATAATTGAGCAGAGACCACAGAAGGTGCTGACGCCCACACACAGAACACCCACCTCTCAATGCCATTAGTTGTATTTCTGTCCTGGCCAGGTTATAGGGAGGAAATGTGACATTCACGTCCGGCCTCATTCTACAGAGCCTTGTACACAGTGGTCCCAAAATATATGTTTGTGGATAATGGAAATCGTTTTTGCCACCCCTGAAAGGACATCTGGAAAACAGACTGTCCTGGGTCTCCAAGTGGAGAGATGGCGGAAGATAGAGGAAAGAGTTACGTAGGCTTAGATTGCAGTTTCCACGCCTCTCTTTACTAGCCTTGTGACCCTGGACAGTTTAACTTCCGCAAGCCTCAATTTCATGATCTGCAAAATGAAGTCGATGCCATTTACCTTGCTGGGCTGTGGGGATGAAACGAGATTAAGCGTGTCAGATGGCTGCCTGGCGCCCGCGCGGTGAGCGCTCAGTGGGCTGTAGCTCTTGCAACGCCTCCTTCACCTTCGCGCTCCTCCTCCAGCTCCTCGCGGCTGTCCTCACCAGCATCAACCTGTAGACTCGAAGGCTGTTGCCAAGGCAGCTGGAGCACTGGTCGCCCTCCCTGCAGTGAGAGCGCCGTGGTGGTGCAATGTCTGTCCATGACAGGGAGACTCCTGCAGACCACAGAATCCATCCCCACGGCTACCCTGCCCCCTTCCTGGCATGTGTTTGCTTGGCCAGTGTCTCTCCGGAAGGAGCAAGTACAGGAGAAAGGCCTGTACTTGTCTCTCGTCCTTGGTGACTGGCACCTCCTACCCTGCAGCCTCCGCCTTCCTCCCGGGGCAGTGTTGGCAAGTGCCCTGGGGCAGAGCTGATAGCTTGGGAGGGAACTGGGTGGGCCGGCTGGAGGAGCTGATGCACCGAAAATGTCTGTGGAAGCTGTAGCTGGCCACAAGCTTGACGTTTCCCCGGAGCCTGTTGGGGTCGCTAGAGGAGTGGCCATAAGTAGAGGCGCCTCAGTGAAACGACAGAAGGTGGATCTGCGGGCCTCCAAGTGAGGTCTGCAGATTCCGCATCAGAGACGCTGGCACCACCTGGGACCTGCTGGACCAAGTCCAGCTGGGGCTCTATTTTGGGCACTTTGCTCAGTCGATTCTGATACACCACAAAGCTTGAGGACCAGTAATAATCCATTTTACAGATGGTGAAACTGAGGCTCAAAGACGTCAAATTCTTTGACCAGGGTCTCAAGGCTAGTAGTCATTTTCTTGTCTGTGAAGCGGATGGTCTACAAGGTCCCTTTTTGCTTAGGATATGGGTTTTCGTGAGTTAACCTACCAGCCCAAGTAGGGCTGTGTGGGAGTAAGGGAATGCGACCATAGCAGGAACTCAGTCAAGCTCCCTCTTTGGCCCGGTTCACCGACAGGTTCCTGATGCAGGGGCTGGCCCCCGCCTACCAGTGCTCACCCCGCCAGGTGTCCAGGGTTGCGCTAGCCTGGGGGGTTCTGGGGGTGCTTCCTCCCCTGACACTCACTGGAGAAGCCCTTCCATGCTGCTTCTGACCTTTACCTATACAGTGATGGCCACTTCTTTACATTCTTCCAAGGAACGTGTAAGTCCAGGGGCACGTGTGTGATGGCCACCCCCAGTGCCTTGGGATAAGCCTGCTTCCCAGGTCATTGTGGGGCTCAGGACGGGAGACACCCTAGGTCCTGCTCAGGGACTCCTAGTATAGAATCTCTAACGTAATTGCTAATAGAACAAGGAATACCCAGAATGGAGCATTCTCTTTAGGCTCATAGGACAAATACGGTGTTTGTCCACCAATTTTCCCTACAAGAACCATCCCAGGGCTCTGGCAGGCTGCCGAGGACCCGAGGGCTCAGGGCTGCCTGGGAAGCAGGCTTACCCCGAGGCACTGTGGGTGGGCAGGTGGGACTCTGGTGTCCTTGCTGGCAACAGGGAAGACATAAAAAGGCAATCTAGAGACTGAATGGAAGCTGAAACTCAGCCTGGCTGGGAAATCCCTCCTGGCTCACGGCGTGGGGAGAGCGGCAAGGCAGGGAGGTGGCTGAGCAGCGCCCCAGTGCACACGATGTGTGTTTAGGGTTTGATGTTTTGGACCTGGGGGTTTCAGAATAAAATGTCATGTGCTGAGTGTTCAGAGCCAGGAGGTGGTGGCCTGCGATCTGCCTTAACTCTCTGCTCCCCAGAGGGTTCCCCACTTCAGGCAGCAGGCAGCGTGCGGAACCGTTTTCCAGCAGAGGGCAGCGCAGGGGTTAACTCCCCAAATCACACACAGGGAGAAGAAGCGGGGAGACCTGATTTGGAGCAGTTTTCTCAGAGCCCGCGCAGGAGGCTTCCTCCAGTTTGCTTCCAGCCTGAACCAGGCATGGGAACAGCGTGGGATCAGGGATGCTGCCACCTGCCCTGGCCCAGAATGTGGTGCCTTAGGAGTTAACGCCAGGCTGAGCATCCCTGAACTTCCCCAGCACAGGGCTTTTAACCAATCCCTCCCCCTCAGGGAACCTGAATGGGGGAAAAGAAAGTCCAACATGGAGAGCAGCTCTGACGATGTTTCTTGCCTCTCTCCGCAGAACCTGGGATCTTCGTCACCGAGCAAAAAGCAGAGCAAGGAAAACACCATCACAGTAAGTGGTTCCCGGGGCGCTCCCAGGTAGGGCACCAACCTGGGGCATTTGGCCACAGCGGCAGGGCTGTTGCCATGGCGATGTGGACCACTAAGCAGAAGTGATGCCCAGCCTGGAAACGGGGAAATTCCAAAGCTCGGATCAGCTGAGATTCCCACCCCCACCCCCACCCCCACCCCCACCCTTTCTTCTGTCAATTTCACATTTCACTTTTTCTCTCCCGGCAAACAAGTGAAAGGAGGGTGGTTGGGAAGATGCAGAAGCCATTTTTTCAGGGCAGGCAGGGGAAGGTGCGCCTGCGGGTGTGGGTTGAAGGGGGTGGACTGTGCTCAGCACAAGTGATGTGACGTGTAAATTACAGCCACAGCAGGGTTGCTTTTGTGCAGGGTAACTTCTGCAAGACGGCAAAGTTAAAAGCAAGAGAAAGCACCCTAAGAATAGAGTTCCTGGGAACTCCTGACAGAACGGAGGCAGCTTCTGCATAAGTGGCCAGCCTACCTCCCAGGGCTCTTCGAAATGCCCGCCAAGTCCCTGCCTACGGGCTCGGGAGCCCCAGCCCCACCTTCCCTCCTCAGCCCTGTGCTCAGGGAGGGTGGCAGCTGGACATTGGCGTCCCTACAGCCCACAACTTGGAGACCTGAGAAGTGTGGTCCTAGGTTTGCTATTTTGGCACAAGTACAGGAGAGCAGGGAACAGGGACTTGCTCTCTTGGGTGCCATCTCATATAGTTCTGACCACCCCATGGCGATAAAACCGAGAGTGGGTGCATTTCCTTGGTTCATCCAGGCTGAACATCCTGCTGTAGAAGAAAAAGACGGTTGGACAAACAATAGCAACGACAATAATAATTGCTACCACTTTAGTGGACAAGTGGCTCATTTAATTGTCCACTAGCTGTCTGAGGTGTAGGTAATAGAATCAATGGCATAATCACTCTGAGGCCAGAGTGTCGATGCCTTTAATTACTAACTGTGCAGCGGCCTGGGACAAGTTTCTCAACTTCTTCCTGCCTCAGCGTCCACATCTGTAAAATGGGAAAATGGGGGGGACAGAATAAGGACTAAATGGGTCCACATATGTAAATCGCTTACAGCTGCACCTGGCGCATAGTAAGTGCTCGGCACACGTTAGTATTATCATCACCCTGTTCACAGATCAGGAAACTGAGGCACAAAGTGGTACCTCGATCAAGGTCGCCCAGCTAGGAAGCATCAGGGCCCAAACCTGTGCTCTTGCCCGCCGGCAGGGCCCCCGTCCAGAGCTGGTTTAGGTTACTTGGGCTACAGACTCCTTCCAACCTCCCAGTGGAGTTTGCCTCCCAAGGGCTGGGCAGAGGGGCTCAGCCTTGTTGGACTGTGGGTCAGCTGCCTCCCTGGCAGGGGTGGGGTTGGCTGAGCTGGGCGGGGCGTTGGCAGGCCCGGGGGCAGGCTTCCGGAGGGCACGGTCCCCATCTTCAGATTGTCACAGAATGCTGGGACAAAGCAGGGACTTCCCAAAGTCTCTTGAAATAGGCGAAAAGGAGGAGAAGAAAGTGGTGGGACGTGGGCAGGGGATATTAGAATTCTAGAAGAAAAACAAAAAAGAGCTATGCAAAGTGAAAAACGGAGTGTTACGCACCTGGAGTTGCCTTAAGGCCTTAGCGATGGCCGCCCAGGCCACGGAGGGAGGCACCTGCTGGGCTCCGAGCTCCAGGTCTGGTCGGAGTGGGCCAAGTGTGGCCCTGGGTTCTCCCTGGGGTGACACACCCTGTCCATCCCTGCCTTGGCGCCTTCCTGCTTCTCCCCAGTGACCTACAGTGCTGCTCCTCATGAGAGGATCCACAAAGTGCAGTCAGCATCCGAGGCCCCCAAGATCCTCGTTGTGGTACCCGAGACCTGCAGTTGTCTCTCTGGTGCCAGGCTGTAAGACCTGCATTTGAACCAACACCCCCCAGAGGTTTTAAATAAACGCTCCTGCCTTGGAGAATTTTTTCTGGGGAAACTAAGCAAAGAAGGGACTGGCCAAAGGTCACAAAGCAAGTGAGGAATGGAGCCCAGGACTCAAACCTGGGTCTCCCGGCTGCCACCATGGCCCCACACGTCTCCAGGCTGGTGGGCTTCCTTGCAAGCCTTGGTGCTGGAGGCTTCTGCTGCCCCTCTGCTCCCTCCCTGCACACTGCACTTGCCGTCCCGTGGCCAGCCTCCCCTCTCAGCTCTCACCCTCCAGAGCTCACGGTTTCCCAAGGAGGAGATGCACAGAGAGGGGTGGCCCTGCTCCCGGGAGTCTAGGACATGCGCTTTCCTCCCCCTGGCGCGTGGGGACGGGTGAGCCCCTTCCCACGCTGTCTGATCCCACAGAGCAGCAATTTCCAGGCCTGGGCAGCAAAGGGTGGTGCGTCCAGGGCCCAGGAGCAAGGATTGAGCTTGATTCTAAAGCTGCCGCTTCCCCTTCCCCGCCTGGGGCGTGGGGCTGGTTTTGAAGGGGCAGACACGTGGGCTCCCTGACAGCAGCGGGCGGGGGCTGGCAGTCGCGCTTGGTCTCGTCCCCGCCGTCACCCAGGCAGGGCTGGCAGGCTGAGTGTGCCGTGTGATTGGGAATGACGGGTGCTAATGGCAGCTCGCAGCCCTCAGCACACTCGGCACACTCGTGACGTGTCAGAATCTAGAGGGTTCCAGAAAAGATGACAACAAAGCCGGCCGGCCGTACTCTCCCCTGGAAAGAGGAATTTGAGGGTGTCTGTGGTCCTCAGCTTCCCAGCATAGCCTGTCTGAAGCCAGGGAAGCCTGGGCAGGAGCTGGGGGATTGGAGACAAGCCCTTGGGGTCTCATCTTCTCTGTTACGGGAGCCCCAGCGCTGACTTTTTCCTCTCCTGCACCCTCCTAGATCAACTTTCCTCCAGGGAAAGTTCAGGGACTGCTGGGCTTGAGCCCTTAGTTGTCAAACCATCTTCCCTTCTTAGCTGCTGGCAAGCTGGTCAGACAGTCCCAGCAAGGAGGCCTGGCCTCTGCTCCCCAGCACAGGTGGGGCCAGAACTGGGGGAGGGCGTGCCTGGGAGCCTCCCCACGTCAGACGCTGGGTGGGTCACACTCATGCTGCTGCCCCTGGGCACTCCTCTGAGAGTTTCTGGAAGGCAGCTCTAGTGGTTCTTTCTGGCTGCCCCCCTGCAGAAGGGCCCTGGCAGGAACCTCAGCTGCACAGTGCAGCCCCCATAGTTGGCGAGGGGCGGGGGTGTTACTCCATGTAACTGAGGGTTGGAGAAAACATTTGGTGCAAGAATGAAGACGTGGCTGGCTGAGGATGATAACCTGGCTACTGGATCTTCCCCTGGCCAGTACACATGGGGAGGTGTTCCCCTTCTCCCGTTCCCTGTTAAGCGCCCCTGCCTTGGGTGGGGATGTGGCATATTCACACCTCGGCGTGTTGGAAACGTAGCACGACAGGTTAAGAGCCTGCACTCTGCAGCCAGTCTGCCTGGGCTCAGACCCTGGCTCCACCATTCCACGCACGAGCTGTGTGATCTTGCGTAAAGTACTTAATCTCCCCGTGCCTCAGTTTCCTCATCTGTAAAGTGGGGATAATGCAGGGCTTACAGGGATGTTGTGATGATTAAATGAGCTAATATGTGTAAAGCACTTGGAACTGTGGCTGGCACATTGCTAGCTTTTGTTGAATGAATGGGAAGTGGCTCCTGATGTCTTCTGTGTTTGCAGGGTGGAGGGCGGAATTGGGGCTCCTCCCGAGAGGCCTTGGGAGGAGGACAAGCTCTTTCTCAGAGGTGTAGCTGGACCCTGGTGTCACTGCCTGGAAAAGGTCACCCAGGAGGGGGCAGGATCCACACGGAAAGGCCCGTCCCACCTTCTCTTCTCTCCTTGGGCTTTGGAGCCCTGCAGGATGGAGCCGTGTGGTCCTCCCAGCCCTTCTGGTCCAGGGACACCGAGCCTTGACTGTGAGGCCTGGAGGTCACAGAAAGAGCAAGGATAAGAGTGGTGGCCCATGAGGTAGGACGCTGGCCCCGGACCCTGCTCTGCACTCACAGTGGGCTGGAGAGTTAACCCCTGTGCCCGTCTCGTCACCCGTGCACGAGTGTGCACCAGGCCGTTGCAGGTACGCACGTCAGCTCTGCTTGTTCCTGGACTTCGGCACACCCACCGCCCTCACCGCCCTCCTTCCCACCACCACCTCCCCCTCCGAATCCACCGTCTCCCCCCGTTTCTCATCCCAGCGGTGGAAACAGTCTTCCTCTCCACCCAGACCAGGCAGCTCAGGGTTTTACGGCCTCGGCACTATTGACATTTTACAGGCGGCTCTTTGCTGTGGGGGCTGTGCTGTGCATTCCAGGACGTTTATCAGCTTCCCTGGTCTCTGCCCACCAGATGCCAGTAGCACCCACCCCGCCCCCACACAGTCGTGACAACCGAGGTGTCTGTACGCTGCCAGATGTCCCCTGGGGTGGGGGCAAAATCACCCCTGGGTGAGAGTCACTGAGTTAACTTCACAGCGCTGTTAAGTCTACCTGCAGGATAATCCAAAGTTCGACCTTTCCCCTCCCAACTACGCTGCTCAAGCCCATCACGATCCCTCCAGATCACCGCAAGCTACCCGCCCCCAGCCCCACCACCCCGTGGTTAGTCACGTCACCTCTCCAGTGCCGCCTCTGCGCTGCAGCGGGGGCCGCTCGCCCCGAGGAGCAGCCCTCTCCTGCTGGACCCTCCCGCGGCTGCCACTGTCCCGCTACCTCAGGCAGACTGAGGGGGCCTGGGCACACCTGCCAGGCCCCCCTCCCTCAGTTTTGTCTGCCACCTGGCTCTGAGCCCCAGCCAAACAGACCAACACGTTCCCCACCCGGGGGGCGTATCCTCACACGGGGGGCCTTCCTCCCCGCAGTGCTCCATTCACCTCCCACCCCTCCCCTGCCTGGTCTTACTCTCATTACCGAAACCTCGCTCCCTGTAGGATTCCTGCCCTGAATCCCTGGCCCTTCCCGTGGCCTCAGCACCCCGTGCTCACCCAGTGCTGGATTATCCCCAGGACTCACAGTGACTTCATCAGCTGTGGAGGGCAGAGGCTGTATCCCGCATCTCTAGCCTCTGGTCATTGCACCAAGAAACATCCACTGAGCACCCACTGTGTGCCCAACACTGTGCACCCACTACATGCCCGACACTCTGCCCCTTACCGGGGAAATGGTCTCCCTCCCTGCGTGGAGCAGGCTGCCTGGCAAGGAGGAGAGACGTTCCATATTTCGTGACACATGTACAATGCCGATCACTGGGAAGGTCTAGCGTTGTGCGTGCCGCTGAGTAGCCGTTGCACAGATGTCCAAATGGAAAGTGGGCGAGCAAGTGGTCCCTCAGACAGCATCGTGGTCGAGGGCTTGGAACTCTGGAGTCGGCTGGATCTGGACCCAAATACTAACTTGCATGATCCTCGGTTTCCTCATATCAAACGAGGCTGCTGCCCCCACTCCTGGGGTTGCTGGGAAGCGGAAGCAAGACGGCATGCAAAACCTAGGGCGGGCCCCCCAGGAACCCCAGCCCTGTAAGTGCCTCCCAGGGGGCTGGCGAGGCGCAGTTCTCCAGGTGCCCACCAGGGAGCGTGGGCCCGGGGAGGACTTGGGGAGATCCCAGTGGGCCGGCTGGGGTGAGAAATCCCAAACCAGAGTAGACAGAGGCCGTGACAGGCAACCTGGGACTCCTGACCCGGTTGTCCCAGGACTGGTGTCCTCGCAGAGTGGCAAAAGAATGGGTCCTTAATGTGTCCTCCATCCTGCTGCCTTTACTCCTCTCCCCAGCCCAGCGGGCCCTTCCTTGAGGGGGCCGTACAGGGCCGTCTGCGGGGCCACCTCACCTTCTATACCGCTGGCCCCTCTGGTCCCCGAAGGAGGCATCTCTCTGGAAGGCCATGTAGGACCTTAAGAGCAGGGCCCTGTGGCTGGTTTATCTTTGTGCCTTCTGTTATGGGCACAAGGACCGTACCCGTCCCTGCTGACTGGATCACAGATGCTGGTTCTCAAAGTGAGGTGCCCCTGGGCCATCAGCATCACCTGGGAGCCGGGACCCCACCCTGAGCTCCCGAATCAGAAACTCCAGGGGAGGGACCCAGCAACCTGTGTCCCCAGGGTGACTCTAAAGCATGCTCAGCCTCAGCTCTAGGACAAAGCAGGGGACCGAGTGGTACTTAGGAAAGGCCTCGGCCCTCCTCAGCCCTTTCTCAGCCTTTTTGTGGCTGGGCTTGGAGCCAGCCAGGATTCGTCATGGCAGGGGCTGCCCCTGGAACCGTCTCCCCTTCAGGCTCACAGGGTGTGTCTTCACCCAGAGCATCCCGGGGTGGGCGGTAGCATCCTTTCCACGAGGGTGGATCATCTGGAGAAAGATTCTGGAAAAGGCTGGGCAAGACCCGTCTCCCCTCCTGTCCTGCCCGTCTTTGGCCGAGCCACCTCCCATCATGGCAAAGCTCTTCTCGGTCAGAAAATGTTTCCCCGGCAGGAGGCCAGGACCACGAGCAGCTTGGCTGAGGGAGGACCAGGGAAAGGGTGGAGGATGCCTGGAGAGCAGGGGGGCTCAAGAAGGCGTTCAGACCCCTCTGAGTGCCTGAACCCCACTAGCTCTGTGATTCTCAATACCCAGATTACTTGAACGTCATGGTTAATTTATCATTACGTTTGACCAAAATTGTCATGGGCTGCATTATTAAGCAAAATAAAGGTGGACTGTGATCACCATTATTTATTGAAGCAAGAACAGCTGGAACACAAAACAAGGAATACGTGAACCGTTGAAATCCATTCCTTGTTTTCTTGACCGCCGCAAGTGACACTGGCTTGGCGGTGGGCTGCCGGAGCCAGTGAAGGGGACACGGACTCACCTCTGGACACGGCTTGGGGAGCCCATCTCCAGATGCTGGGCTTCCCCTCCTGTGCACTGCTGCAGGCCAGCGTCCCTAGCCCGGAGAATCCCTCAATCCCTCCACCCCTCTATGACCTTGGCAGAATTCGGCACTGCCTGTCTCATCTCCAGGGTCCCCAGATCATTCCCACCCTGATACTTTCCTTTGTGTCACACTTCCCTCCCGTCCTTTGGGACTTCTCCCCCCACTGCAAGTAGGGCCTGTGCCCCTGACAGTTGGGAAGGGGATGGGGCTGGATTTACCCCAGCCACCCTCGAGCCCCTAAGCCAGAGGTCACGACTGAAGGTCCATGGGCCTGACTCCACTGGCAGAGGAGTTTGTTGGGCCTGTGCGGTGTCGTTGTTATTTTAAACCTCAAATTAATTGACAGCACTGAAAAAATGAGACACTTTACGTAAAAAATGCCCATCTTAGCTGCTCCCGAGTCTCACATAATCTGAGAACACGGGACTCCTCATACGGGCGTGACAACAGTTGGCAGGAGTGGAGCTGAATCTGCCCCTTGGACGCATCTCTGCAGACCCCAGGCCCTACCCACGGCGGAGGCTGCTCATTTTTGGCCATTGGCGCCGCAGTTTCTATGCCGTGCAGGTGCCTCGCTGGCGTGCATGCCCTGCCTGGCGTGGGAGTTTGTGTCCTGGGCCCAAAACCTCAGGGTTTTCTGCACCGTTTCTTTCTTTAACGTTTGACATCTCCCGCTTCAGCAGGTGCTCGGGCTGCGATGAGGGGTTAAAAAGCCCCATAAGGCTTAGACAGGCCTTGCTCCCACAGTGAAAACAAATTAGCCTGCTCCATAGGAGGGAGGATCTGGGGCTTGACGCCATGTGAGCGGGCGCGTCGGCAAAGCCACTGCCACCCGGCCGGGAGAGCCAGGGAGCATCACAGACGTGCACGGGCAGAAAAGTCCGAGACCACCCAGGAGTCTCTGCACTTCACTCTTCTTGGCTAGGGCCAGCCCCAGCATGTGCCCTGGTGCCCTCTGATCCCCGACCCTCACCCACACAGTTCTTTTCTTGGGAAGTATTCTGCACGTAAATAACCGAGTGTGTGTATAGTTGACCCTTGAACAACATGGGGGTTGGCGGCGCTGACTCCTCCTGCACGGTCAAAAGTTCATTTGTAACTTTGGACTCCCCCAAAACCTTAACACATAGCCTACTGTTGACCAGAAACCTCACCGATAACAGTCGATTAACACATATTTTGCATGTTATATGTATTACTTATAATAAAGTAAGCTGGAGAAAAAATGCTATTGAACATCGTAAGGAATAGAAAATGTATTTACTATTCATTAAGCGGAAGTGGCTCATCACAAAGGTCTTCATCCTTGTCGTTGTCCCACTGAGTCGGCTAAGGAGGAACGAGAGGAGGGTTGGTCTGGCTGTCAGAAGGCAGGGAGAAGAAAATCCACGTATAAACGGATTGACACATTCCAAACCTGTGTTGTTGAAGAGTCAACTGTGTATCCCCGCCTCTTTTTAATCACACATGGTAGCATACTGTGGAACTCTTCTCTCGCCCCCACCCCGCCACCTAACGGTATATCCTGGCACGTTTCCTTACCAATATGCAAGAACTTTATCACTGTGTCCTTTACGATTTCCGTAGTTGTCTGTCCGTTTGACCATTCCCCTGCTGATGGACAATGTAACTGCGTTCCAGCCTTTGGCGACTATAAATAGTTTTGTAGTGAGAGACCATGTGTGTACGTCACCGCACACGCAGACATGTCTGTCGGATGGACTCTTTGAGTAGTGCAGTTGCTGGGTCGAAGGTGCTGGATGTTTGCGATGTTGATCCTGTTGAGCTGCCTTCCAGAGAGCTCATAGTGATTCTCAGGCCCTCTGGGGCGGGTGAGTGGCTGTTGCCCTCGTGTGAAATGCCGGCCACTGGAGCGTGCAGAGATCCCTGGGCATGGTCTGTTAAGCTGGCCCCGTAGGGAGTCCTCGTTAGTGCTGTGTCTCGGGGCAAGGCCTTCCCTGCTTCTCCCAAGACTCCAGTGGAGTCGTTTTATTTCTTGCTTTCTGCCCTGCAGATAAACTGCGTGACATTCCCTCACCCAGACACGATGCCGGAACAGCAGCTGCTGAAACCAACTGAGTGGAGCTACTGTGACTACTTCTGGGTAAGCGGTGCCTCAGTTTCCCCCATGCCATGGCCCCAGTGGGTAGGAGAGGCCTGGAGCTCAAAGTGGAGGGGCATTTCTTGTTGAAGCCTGAAAACATGGCAGTAGATTTAGCATCTGAGACAGGAACACAAGACCCTTTTGGGACCCAGATTACTCCATAAATCTCAGGCACGCAGCAGGGCTGTTCACAGCAGTACAGAAATCCCAGCCAGAACGCAGGCCAGCTGGAGGGTCATTTCTGATGCTCAGGGAGGGCAAGGAGACTAGAGTCAGCCCCAGGAAGGGAATCTGGGCTCCGTACCTGCTGTCACCATGTGAGAAAACTTGGACAAGTACTTTACCTCCTCGGGCCTCTCTGGTCCCAGCCAAATCACGAGGAGGTCAGGTGCACGGATGTGCAGAGAGCTCCGGCTTTGATGATCCTGTGGTTCCAAGATGTTTGCTTTTTATCTGGTGAACACACGTTCTGCATTGCAAGATGACAACGACAGCTATGACTTTCAAAATTAGGTCACCCATTCTGGAATCATACAGTGGTTGATGGTGTTGGTTGTACAACCTTGTGAATATTTTAAAAACCACTGAATTGTACATTTCAAAAAAAAAAAGTATGCAAAGACCCTGAGGAACAGTAAATAAATTGAATAAAAATT
Organism: Indri indri; assembly: GCA_004363605.1. Taxonomy (NCBI): domain Eukaryota; kingdom Metazoa; phylum Chordata; class Mammalia; order Primates; family Indriidae; genus Indri; species Indri indri. The sequence goes on from RJWJ010031702.1 coordinate 14,893, forward strand.
TGTCTTCAGCGCCGTGCAGAATGGATTATCTATCCTTTTTTAGATTTGCTAACCGAATGCCAAACGGAAGTGTTTTTTCCCTTTCTACCAAATCACTCGCACCTTAGAAGACATGCAGAGATTCCTATGCCCCCACCCACCTCAGAGGGACAGCTCCTAGTGTCCCGCTGTGTTGCTCCAGGCAGAGACCCTGTGCGGAGGTTACAGAGCAGCACAGAAGGGGCTCAGGCTTTGGCATCTGACAGACCTGGGGAGTGAGTGAGCTCAGAGGCGGCGTGAGCAGGGATCAGAGCGTGCGAGGCTTTGTGGGCCCCAGTCGGGGCGTTAGGTTGTATTCTCTCTGCTGTAGAGGATGTTGGAGGGCCTTAAGCAGAAATGTGCTGTGATCCGAGTCACATGCATTGCACAGGCAGGCGTGGAAGTTGAGGGGTAGGTGGGGAGACCAGAAAAGCCGTGGCAGCAGCAGTGACAGAGGGATGTGGCCGGGTGTGGGAACGTGCCGCCCTAAAGAGGGCTGCGGTGGAGGAGCCTGCAAGGGAGAGTGGTTGGGCCCAGCGATAAGCATCCTGGGAGCTGGGGTCAGCGTGGGGGTCTCGAGCCTTGGGAACCTGGAGGAGTGCGTGAGTCTGCCACTGGTCAGCAGCACCCCGCAGAGCGACACTTGTGAATCCTCATCTCAACACAAGCTCCCCGGGGACTCTGACACTTCATCTGGGGTTTTTATCTCCCTGGCCATCAAGGCCTTTTCCTCTAATAGAAATTTGTCTCCGCTGACACAGTCTTTAAAGCCTGTTTCTTCTGGCCAGTTTTCTCTAGCGTGGATGGATTGCTCAGTCAGTCCCTCCTAGAAAGGAGTCCGATTCGGGCTCAGAATTCGGAGAATTTTCCCCTTTGCTTTTTCATCAAGCTGTAGCGTTCATAGAGTGAAGTGCACAAATCTTCAAGGTACACGGAGAAACTTTTAAACTGCAAGAGCAGCCTCTGTATGATGTGGTTCACCCCCTGTGGTAGTGATCTCCCCGTCATGAGAGGTATTAGCAGTGTGGCCAGGTGAATGTTGGGCAGGAAAAGGGTATTCAGGTGAACTCGAGGAAGTACAGGTAAAACGAAACAAAGGAAATCATTTAATTTTTAAATTTCAAGAATATTTGTTTGCAAAACCAACTGGGTCCTAAGTTCCCATTTCGTTGACCTGGCCGTCTTCCCCGGGTCCTGCCTTTTACTAAAAAGTAACTGCTAATAGATGCCATTTATCGAGTACTTACTGTGCGTCAGCACTGTGCTAAGGTATTTAATATGTCATTTATTCCAAATGACCATACGAGGTAGGTGCCCTTATTTCCCCAGTTTGGCAGATAAGGAAGTGCACGCCCAGGGCGAGTGAAGAGCTTGCCTGAGGTCGCCCAGCTGGAATTTCCGGTGTTAGGCATCAAAGCCAGTGTCCTTGGCCACTTGTCCTTCTTGCTCTTGATTCCCAGGTTGGGAGAGTTAAGGGGCTTGGCCATGGGGTGGCAGCAACTTAGGATGAGGACCTACACACCAGAAGGCAGCGTGGGTGCTGGGCCCCCAGGCAGAGATCCGAGTTAGGGCAGCTCCTTCCTCCTTCTCGTGCTGGGCTCGGGGTTGCCAGGTGCACCAGGGAACTTCCTGGAGTCTGTCCTCCCTACGCTCCATTCTCCCTGGCTCCAGACACCAGCAGATGTCACCTAAGCTCTTGTGCTTCTGTTCGCTTTGCAGGCCGATAAGAAGGACCCCCAAGGCAATGGCACCGTGGCTGGGTTCGAGCTACTGCTTCAGAAACAACTGAAGGGCAAACAAATGCAGAAGGAAATGTCAGAATTCATCCGGGAAAGGTGAAGCCTGGGCCCCTCCCTGTTCTGGGGGGTCTTGCGACAGCGCCCACCTTGGCCCCATGGCCTGAGAGGAGTCCGCAGCAGGACCTAGCACTGCATGCTCAGCACTGGGCTGGTTAGTGCTCAGGGAAGCGTAAGACTGGAGCCACCAACTCATGCCTCCTGGGACAGATCTGGCCAGCAGATGTGTAGCTTTGGCCTGTATAGTGTTTTTAAAGATTTGAACCAGCATTTTTTAAAAATTGGTAGATTTTAAATTAAAATCTAGAGACTTCGCAGGCCTTGAGAAAGCAGAAGGTTGGCAGGATTGCTTCCACGTCCCGCACGCAGCAACCAGCTGGAGCTGAGTGGCAGCTACTCCCGTTCCCATTTTGCCGCAGTCTCCACCACTCCCTATTGCTCCCCCTACAGACCGTTTCACTCCTTTACTTACCTACGTAGCCCTCATTTGAAGCACTGTCCTTTACCATAACTAAAAAGGAGAATGTGACCTTTCAATTCATCTTCAGTCAAAACTACCTCCCAGAGCAGGAGACATAGAACCTTCCTCACTCTTCCCGCCTCCATCCCTGCCGTCAGGGATTCTAACAGTGGTTTGTCTAAAGAGCTGGGGAACATAGATGAAGAAACAGTAAATTCAGCGTGATGGAAACAGGGAAAGCCAGAACGAGAAAGAGAAGTTCCTTCTCCGTCTCCCTCCTCCTCTCTGTCTCTGCGAGTTCTGAGACTGTTCAGTGCGGACTCGTGCCGAGCACCAGCACACACCCACCCATCACACCCGTGCACGCGCACAGCTTTCCACCTGGAGTTTCACCTGTAGGCACACCGGCAATGTTTATAGCAAATAGCAATATCCTTAAAAAATATTTCTTTTTTAATTATAACAGTAATCAAGTAATAATGCTTTGGTGTTTTAAGGCACCCCTTTCCCTTAGGGGACCTATTTTCAATTCGTGTAATCAAATCCTTACTGTATGCCCCATTAAACTGGCAGGAAATTGAGAGGTTGCGTAGCTCGGGTGCGAGAAACAATAGTGTCAAACAGGCAAATAGGAAAATGGCTGTAACAGCCAAAGCTTCCACATACTTACGGTTTATACTCCATAACATGTCATTAGCAGATGAATGGAATCCGCCCTTTCAGGACACTCTGGTCTCCCCGGAGAAAATGTAGACGCCTGTAGCTTCTCTCAGTCCACCTTGGGATCGCATAGGGAGGTCCTTTTAGATCCAGGAGGGCACACAGATGGGAGCCGGCCTGGGTCAGGGACAGACACCGGCTGGTTTGCAGTGGCCTTGGCTTCGGGAGGTGGGGCAGGTGCTGCTGGCACTGGTTTGGAAGGTGAGGCCCAGGAGGCAGAGGTGTGTGCACTTCCTACGCCTGGCACCTGAGCTGGCATCAAGGGACCAGGAGCACGACGTGGTTAGACCTGCTTTCTAGTGCGATCTCTTGGCCATAGTCTGGAGGCATAGGCTGCCGGTCCACGTGTCCTGGGGAGGGCTGCAGGCGAGGGCAGAGGGAACAGAGGGGAAGTGACAGAAGCACATCAGTCGGATTAGAGGCAGGAGGACCTAGAGACCAGCCGGAGGTGGGTGAGGGCAAGCGGTGCAAGGAGGAACGAGGGATTGGGAGTCTCTGGGTGCCACATCATGCAGTGGTTATTACTTTTATCACGACTTTGTCGGTTGCCCTCTCTCCATCATCCGATCCTTCGGGCACCAGCTGTCTGAGTGGCAGGGAAGCAAATGCTGCAGCCCCAGCGTCTCTGAGGCTTTTAGGTTCACCACCTGATGTACCAGGGGCTCTCGGACGCCCCAGCCAGAGCTGGCGCTGGTTGACATAAACACACCTTCTCTGTCTCCCACCACGGCCCAGAGGACCACTTAGGCAGTGGGCAGTGTACCTTTGACAACACACTTAACAGGGATGTGTCGGATGATACAGAACTGTCCCCAGGGAGTTGCCTTGCAAACATGTCAAGGGCCTGCCTGCTGGAAGCTACATCCAAGGCAACTTTCCTCTCCAGGGAAACAGAATCAAGCTGCAGCTCTGGGCACTGCCTGGTTTCCATGGAAATACTTGTGCCCAGCAGGCTTGGCAATTAGAGGCAGGAAGGTGGGAGACAGTAGGGAGAGGCTCTGTGTCTGCTCCCGAGGGGCTGCGGCCATCTGGGAGCTCTGGTGCTGGGAGGGAGAGGGGCCAGCAGTGGGCGTCCCTGGTCTTCCATCAGGAGTTGCGTTCTTTCCTCTAAGGGCCGCAGGTTTC
>RJWJ010031703.1:0-18994 GCA_004363605.1 Indri indri
TAACGCTTCAAAGATGGTTGAGAATCTGCCGAGAGTGATCCACGTTCTGGAAGGCCTGCAACAAGCAGAACACCCGAGAATGTTGAGCGTGTACAGGTGAGGTTAAGAGACGCTGGGAGAACTGTGTGAGGTCCCAAGGTGCCTACTTGAAGGGGACCGAGGCGTCATTGTCCTATGTGCAATGTTTCTTGTATCTTGTGTCTTCTTCCAAATGTCTCTATTTTTCACGTTGCATGGCTGGATACTTTCCAAACAGACCTCGTAAACAGTCACGGCATGTCAGAGCTAGAGGGACTTTAAGGCTCATCTGATCCACTGCCGCCCCCGCCTGTCCCTTGGCAGTGCAGCTGGGGAGCCGTGGCTCAGAGCACCTGTCCAAGGCTCCCCAGCTAAACAGAGGCAGAGCCAGGAGTAGAGCTGTCTCCACCTCATCACCAAATCCTCAATTCCCAGCCCTTAGCCCCTTGCCTCGGGGTCACACTCTGAGCTGTTTTGGTTGGAGTCAGGCAGAGGGCTGAATAGTCCCAGTCCATCAAGGCTCTCCAGGCCCCCTTCAAATGCCTTTCCTCCAGGAAGCCTTCCCAAATCAGCCCCCCCTATTCCATTCTGCCCACCTTGCTGCTGCCTGTCTCCATGGCACACTGGCACTCCAGCTCCCCCCTCTTCCATGTGGTGTGGGATGTGTCCCTCCTGTGATCTGTGTCCCATCTCCCCTCCTAAAATAACTGAAGGATGAACAGACAGATCAATTGGCTGGCTGACTGCCTAGCCGGCCATGCCTGGGTGACAAGTAGATTGTCTGGCTGTCTAATTGACTGACATTGTACTGCTGGCTAATAGAGACTGACAGTTGAGGGACAGGCTGACTGACAGACAGATGAGCTGACAGACTGACCAACTCTGGGAAGATCTCAGAGGTCCAAGAACACCAGCACACCAAGCAGAGGGCAAGACATACTGAGAGTCCCTCAGCAAGGCTTTTGTCATGACACCTCCAGCAACCTGTCGCCAATGAGAACCGGAGGGAAGTGGCAGAGGAGAGGCAGAGGGGCTAATGGAGACCATGTGCGCTGCTGGCCTGTCTCAGTGAGGGGACCCAGGTGGGGACCTGACCCGGCTCCTGGCACCACGGCATTCCCAGTGCACACCTTGTAGCAAATCAGGGAGCCGAGAGGGCTGGGCAGGTGGAGTGCCTTCCCCTGAGCACGCTGAACCTCATCTGGGCTTTCAGGAAGAGGAGTCTCATCCTTCTCCTCGTCATATCCTCTACCCAGTTGACATTTAAACATAATACACTCTGTCTCGCTGTTTACAAAGGAATGGGGCCCTCAGTAGGATCACAGGATTTTGAGCTGGCTCCTATTAAGTTCTTTGCAATTGGAAGGCACTCTGCTTCTCAGGCAAACCCTTGTGTCACTTTGCTGACAATTGGAAGTGTGTTTGGGGCCTGCTTTCTGATATTTTTTAGGGTTGGTCATTTCATCCCCCCTGTGTCTGTCACTGCACTCTTGGATGAGGATAGGTGTACATATTGGAGGAGGGATAGGATTTCTTCCATCCCTTCTTTTGAGCCTTCCCTGTAGAGATCCATTTGCTCACAGGGAAGAAGGCTCAGGTCCCATGGGTGAGGGCAACAGGTGAGTCCCTGGGAAGACCACTCCCCTCTGCAGTCTTGCAAATAGGAATAGGCCGGGGCTGCGAGAGAGACCCTGGAATCTGGGAGTGCAAAGGAGGGAGGAAATCCCACTTCCAGACTTCTAGGTCCATGGTCAGTCACACATAATTGTAGTCATAACAAACACATTTGAAACTCCCAAGCCTGTGCAAAACAATGTCATTAATAAGGGAAGACATAAAGCAAATTAGCCTCCAGACAAGCAAATTGTTTTCAGGGCCATGAAGTTGACCAGAGGCCAGGCCGTTCTGTTGGTCCCCTTCCCCCCAACCCGTGCCTGTCCCACCAACTTCTGGTTTGTCCCATTTATCTCCCCCTGGCAAGAGCCAGTGGTTACCCACAGTCTAGGAAGAAGGAAGGGCAACAAGGGTGGGGACAAGGCCATGGGCAGTTTGCAGTGAGAGACAAAAGAAAGGGCCTGCTTGAGGGTAAGGAAGTTAAGAGTTCTAGTCCTGGCCCTGCTGTGGGTCAACTCTATGGCGCTGGTGGGTTAACAGGACACATATTTCAGCTCAACAGAAGGAAGAACTTTCTGAAAGTTTGAACTGCCTAAAGGGGAAGTAGTGAACTTCTATGCTACAGGTAAACTAACAGAGCTCGGGCTTAGCCCACCCATGGGGATGTTGTTGAAAGAGCTAATCCTAGCACTCTGGGAGGCTGAGGCTGGAGGATCACTTGAGGCCAGGAGTTCGAGACCAGCCTGAGCAAGAGTGAGACCCCTCTCTACTAAAAATAGAAAAATTAAGTGGGGCCTGGTGGCACATGCCTCTAGTCCCAGCTACTCAGGAGGGTGGAGGAGGAGGATTGTTTGAGCTCAGAAGTGTGAAGTTTCAGTGAGCTATGATGACGCCACTGCACTCTAGCCTGAGTGGCAGAGTGAGACTCTGCCTCAAAAAAAAAAAAAAAAAAAAAAAAAAAAAGCTCAGGCATAAAATAGGGAAAGTGTGAGAAGCTTCCTTCCCCCCTGTGGTTCTATGGCTCTGTGACCTCAGGCAAAGCACTGGAAAGGTCTGAATGTTGAGTTCCTCCTCTGGGAAGAGGGTTTTACGGGAAGCCCTATCCCACCTTCCTGAAGATGGTATTGAGAGGCCTAGAAGGGACGCTGCATGCACGCTGTGAGGACCGGAGAGCCTGAAGGGATGGTTCCGGGCGCCACTGCTTCTGAGCTGCAATGGCGTGGCCGTGCTGCGCTGCTGGGGGGCAGGCGGCCTCCCAGTGCATCTCTTTTGCATCGTCCAAAACTTTCCCAGCCCTTAAGGCCGAGCTGAGATGCCACCTCATCACCTCATCTGAGGTGAGTGGCTTCCCCTGACCTTACCAGCCTTCTGACTGCTCTGTCCTCTGCACTGCTGCAGACGGTGGCATTGGAGAATTTGCTATTCGGTCACCTGTTGCTTCTCTAATGTCCTCTTGAACTGTTCCTAAATCTTTTCACGAGGCTTGCCTCTCTCCTCATCCAGACTATATTTACTTCATCACACACTTTGTTCCAAAATGTATTCGCAGCAGAAGCTAGACTGTAAGCTCCATGGGGGCCAGGACTAGATCTTATGTGTCTTGGGCAGAGGAGGCATCATATGAGTCAGGGTGGCGGATTACACACACCTGAAACGTTTGCAGCCTACTTCCACGTATCGGAAGGATGTAGCTCACAAAATAATCCAGAGGTTTGCGATCTAACCATTGCAGAAGGGAGATGAGGTCCAGCCAAGATGTTATACTAGCAGCAGACTGCTGCATGCTGTCACTAACACTGCCACCTCTGGACATTTGGTCCTGTGCCAGCAGACTTTTGGCTCTGCCGTAGCCATCACAGATAATTTCTTACCATGAGGTGGGAGCATCTGGTTGGCTGCATTTAGGCCAGGCGAATGTGCCTGTAGCTTTCAGGGAGCTGGGAGGAGAGCTACCTGTCTGCCTTTGGCTTCTGTACTGCTTCCCACCCATCTTGAGAGTGTCCCCAAACAGGCAGGTGTTGAGATACTGGTCAGTCACCACTGCCCGCTCCCGTCCAACGCTACAGCAATCATTCAATAGTTGTGGGCTTGATTCGATTCGGGTGTTTACAGAGGTTTCGAGTCCTCCGGGGCCTCAGCCTACACTGCTGTTACACAGTACACTGCTGTGGTCAACCCCTCAAGCCTGCTTCACAGAGAAGCCCTCTGTGAACCCTGCGAGTGGGACACTGAAACAAAGAATGCCCGCTCTTCCTCAGTCTGTAGCCACCGCCCTCACCCAGGCCTTACAATCCACCTTGTCCTTCCTTCAACCCTATAGCCTAAGAACTTTGTCCTCCTGTCTCCAACTTCACCTCATCTTTTGGTTCTGGTTCCTTTTCCTCTTTTCCAACCTGTGACCTCTCAACAATGAATTCTGACTCTATCCCATCCATATTGTTGCAGACTGCCTTAAATAACATCCCGCTCCACTCCCACCAGCCCCAGGGATCCCCCAACCCAACAGCACAGCTGCATCCCCTTCACGAATGAGCCTCTCATGCAGAGTACCAGCCACACCCCACCCCACTGCCAGAGCACCAGGAGCACAGCCGGGTGACCCGCTGGCAAGGACATGTGCTGGGAGAGGGGCTGCTGGGTAGATGGCCCAACAGTGGCCACTCAACTTGGGTCACATGTTGCTCATAATATGATTGTCATGGCTCTGTCCCTATTTTTTACCTTTATCTGCAGCCCCATTTGCCTTGGGGGTTAGGGCTTGACCTTGATGGGAACGTATTGATGAAGCTGCACAGGAGTGAGTCCCATACTGCCCAGCACTCAGCTGACACCAGCCTGTGGCTCCTTCAGATTGGCTGGGGGCTTCTCCCCATCTAAGGTAAGGCTTGGGGGTTCCTGATACCCACTGCCTTTAGTGTAGCTGCCAGCCATTCCATATGTCTTCTTATGGCCACTTCTGCATCAACAACCAAGCCTGGAGTTTGGGCCTAAAATATAGGTTCAGCTGCCCCAGCCTACCTCTAATCACTCATAATACTCTCAACTTCAATCTCACAACACCAGATCATTGTATCACAAGGGTTGTGGTGCAGACAGCCAGCTGTCCACCAGAGATTTGTGCTTCCCTTCCACAGTATAGAATTTTTGCCGGGAGCCAACCACCCAGCCAGGAGCTACATTTCCTACTGTCCTTGCATCAAAGTTAGGCCACGTGACTGGTTTCACAGCAATAGTAAGTGAGAAGAAATGATAGGTGTCACTTACAAGCTGAGATGGTTAAGTATTAGGTGTGCCTTCCTTGCACTCCCTTCCCCTTTCCTTGTAGCCTCGGGACCTGAGTTAAAGACAGCAGCATTCAAAGACGGATGAAGCTGGGTCTCTGCATGACAACAGAGCTCCCACACCCCTGCAGACCACGCTAGACTGAAATAAGCTACCATTAAAGTTTTATGATGTTAAGCTTTTGAGATTTTAGAGTTGGAGTTACAGCAGTTAGCCCATCCTGACCAACACCTTAAGCCAAACGTGCAGCCTAGTGTGGTCTCCACAGCCTGGCTCTAAGAGGCTCCATTCAGCATGTTTTTGATCCATGCCTGATTCTTTGCAGGGTGTCAGGCTCCCCTCCCTGTTGCCATCTGTAAATAAGTGTTTAATCTCATCAAAACCCCAGAACTTTGGATCCTCTCTCTGCCAGGTGGCCAAGAACTTGACATAGGTTTTCCCCACACTTACTTCACTTCAAATGACCTACACTAAGATCCACGACCAACCACAGCCAAAGAATTTGGTGCCTTCAACCCATGTACCCCCTCATGAATGAGACCCTGCAAACTCTGTAACATGCCTCACCATAGTATCCAAGACATTTCTTTTTTAAAAAAATACTATTTTTAACATCTTCAAGCTACTCCTCAAACTCCTTTCTCAGGAGGTGGTTTGCTACTATCTGTCCCCTGCAGCACACTCTCCCTCAAACAGCCTAAAAACCCCAGAGTTTTTGGTACCTGGTAGCATCCAACACAGGCTGTGTCCCTTGTTGTGTCCCTTGCCTCCAGGCCCCTGTGTACCACAGGCTCCAATGTCTACTTGGTTCATCCAGTCCATTCTACCACAGCCCTCAGGGAATGGGAAAGGCTTCATCTCTCCAGAAGCAAACTAATAACCTCTAAAAATTCTGTGTCTGTGTCTGATTTCCTGAGGGAAATCTTATGCTTGAACCAGCCTTGAAAATTCCCAGTGCAAACAGAGTTTCATCTCCTTGATGAAGCACTCATTCCCAAACATGACCCTCCTCCAGGGACTTTAGTGCTTAGATCCCCAGCGCCACTATTGCCTGCGCTGCGTCCACTCTGTCTCCAGCCACAGGCTCACTTACTAACAATTTAGGGGCTGCAAATGTGCACTCAGTTCATTGGTGTGCTTTGTTTTGGGTGCAACTAGACTCTGCCATACTTCAACAATCCTGGACGGGCCTCATCCCCTGACACCTCCCCCTGCTATGTAACTCCTTTATTATGCCCTTTAACATCAGAAGAGTGGGCTAGTATAGTCCTTTACTGGAGGAAAAGTCTTGCTATTACCTGATCAATCACACATACAGAGCCCAGGACAATGTGAGGAATAGGTCTTTACTCGCAGCTCCGGTTGCTATTGCATCAGGAGAGTAGTCTCTCTGCCCTCCCCCATCCCCACTCTAGGATTAGCTCCTCTATCCAAATCAATGGCCTCGGCCATCCTTTGTTCTCCCCTTTCAGGGCCACCCACAGAGTTGCCCTCTCTTGGTGTCTCAAGGAGCCACTCCTGAGATTCCCCTCTTTCCTCTCCTCTCTACCCAGGCTCCTTGGCCTTTTAAGTTCTCTGTCCCCTCAGGATCCCATCTTTTTTCTTCCTTGGCCTTAGGCTTGGGATGTCAGTTATATTATTCAATTGAGTTTGCCCCTGGATGGAGCTAGAAAGGGCTCGCACCCTTGCAGGTGGAGAGGGACACGAAGGAAAGCATTCCTCACTGGTCCAGCTTCAGGGTCAAACACTTACAAGACAATCACGCTGATGAGAGGGATTGCCTCTTAGCATGCCTCCTGTGTGTAACGCTGCTAAAAGAATCTCTGTATGGATTTGCTTCCCTTTGGGCTGCATCATTAAAGGTCCCCTTCGGTTATTCCAGCCTGGTATGTTCCAGGCCCCAGGAATGGTGCAGGGGGAAAAATACCCTTCTAGAAACATTGGACAACTCCACTCGTGGGATATTACTGTGGATTTCTTCTCAACTTCTCCAGACTTCCATGCTACACCATCTCCATCATTTATTGTATTCAACCATTTATTCATAAAAAACCTCACTGCACCAGGCCATAAGCAAGGCACTGGGGGTACAGAGACAAATAAGATGTACTCCCCACTCTCTGGTCGCCCCAACACAATGGAAATCGACAGGTGCAATATGCTGCAGTCGGTGCTATGAAAGAGGAAGGAAAGAGGAGTGTGGGAACATGGGACAGGATCACCTCTTGCAGACTGGCATAGTTAGAGAGGACTTCCCAGAGGAGGGGTCACCTGAGCTGCTGAGGCTTAAAGGATCTGAGGGGCAATCCAGGCAGAGGCAACAGCTGGAGTAAAGGCCTGGAGGGTGAGAGCATCGTGCTGCAGGTAGGCAACTCTGTAGTTTGGTGTTGCTGGAACAGAAAGTGCAAGGCAGGGTGTGACAATAGACGAGGCTGGGAAGACTGGCAGGAAGCAGGCTCAGGAGAACCTTGGGACCAAACTAAGGAAACTGGAATTTCACCTGGTTCCTATAGCCCAAGGGTGGTAGTTAAATATTTAACAACTGGAAGAGCGCACTCTCCAACCAGCCAGAAAGAGGCAACAGCCAATCAGAACAGAGTCGGCTGTAAACTACCTGTATAGGCCAGTGACTGGTGAAAAGAGGGGGCTCTCCAAAGTTTTTGCCTCATGTATAACCCAGGGTTTGCCTAACCCTGTGGTGGTGGAGAAGACCTGGCAATAAATCAGGTTAAATTTCCCAATGGTCAGGGAGGGGGTGAGAATAAAAATCAGATTTGGGTTGATTTAATGGGAATAAGATAATTGGCTATTTCTTTTCAATGTAGCAGGGTAGGGCAACTCCCAGGAAGAGTTATGGTAGGCCTGGGGTCCTCGGGTGCTTGCCTGTGGGTATGGGGAAGACTGGGATGAAAAGGCCGAGTTTCTGTATGTCTGCCTGGTGAGGCTAGCTGGAGGCAGGCTAAAACCTCTGGGAGCCTCCCCATTTCCACATTGGTGGCACATCACTCCATTAAATAATCACAGTGGCTTCTGGGGTGCTGCAGAGGGCCCAGGGCTGAGGGAAACTACAATCGGTGGGTTGGTGTGCCTAGTGCTAGGTGATGCTCTGGGCTGGGGGATTGGCATGTGGTGCCCCTTTGAATTCTGGCCACTGCACCTGGCTTTGCAATGGAGCCAGGTGGGGTGAGCCAGTGGCCGGGGCAGAAGCTCATCATTATGGAAGACATGTGCTGTGGAATGGGCTGCTCCAAGTCAATAAGCTGTGAGGGGCAGGTCGGTCAGTGATCCTCCTCGTGGGTGGTAGAATCCCTGTGGTTGCCCAGCCCTCTTACACCCTCTGGCTGGCTCCATACTTGGGCTTGGTGAGCAGTACACGGGGGCATCTGAGGCTTGGGGACATCTGTAGCAGTCCTGATTGCTCTTTCCCTTGGTCTCATGTCTCTGCTATAAGCATCTTGTTTGATGTTCTGACAAGCCAGAATGAACAGGCCTCAGGAGTCCACTATGCTGGTGAGGTGACACTGGAGGAGGTTCTGGCTGTAGCCTTGCCAGGGGCATGTGGTGGTGCTGGGATGATGCCTAAGACCCTTCAGCCTTTGGTCACTTCTAGGACTGTGGTGGGCTGGTCCTGGAACTCTGCCAGCACCCAGTAAGCGCAGGAGCTGGCCTGCATCTGGTATGGAGAGAGGCTTGTAAACTGCAGGCAGGACCCAGTCCGGTGATACTTCCCAGGTCCTGAGGTGGGACGCTGCTGGAGAGCTCTGAGTCACAGGCTGCCAGGTGTCAGCTCAGCAGTTCTGACTTCCCCCATGGTTAGATCTGAAAGGAGGATCCCTGGGGATATAGGGCTGCTTCTGGGAAGTCTTTAACTGCTCTGCGATGTAGTTCTTGCTGTTCCAGTCCACGAATTTCCAAAGCCCTTGCAAGTTGGCCCTGGCAGTCATGAACTCTTCCTTCTGCTGAGTAGTCATAACAGTAGCCCTAATGACAGCAGTGCATTTATCGAACACCTCCTAAAGCGGCAGAGCAGCCTGGTGGAGAGTGTGAGCTTTGGAGTGAGCCAGATCTGGGCTCAAATCCAGACTCAGCCAAATTTTTGCACGTCTTTATTGAGATATAATTCACACAACATACAATTAACCTGTTGCAAGTATACAAGGCAATAGTTTTTAATGTGTACACAGAGTTGTGCAGCCATCATCACAATCAATTTTAGAACCTTTTCATCATCCCGAAAAGAAATTCCATATCCATTAGTAGTCACTCCTCATTCCCACCTCAAATTTTCTTGAAGAAAACCAGAGTCAAACAGTAATTCAAGTGGTGAAAACAAATTTTATTCAGGAACTATTGCAATAGGGGAAAAGAGACATTAGTATAGAACTTGACTCAATTCCTAATATAGCAAAGCAAGTGGGGGTTTATAACCAAGGAGCAGGTGTGGGGAGAAGGGGTTGGTGGATGAAAAATTACTAAGAGGAGATGTCAGGGATAGGGGAATGCTTGCTAAACTCACCTAACAGGATATTCACTGAAGGCAGGTCAGGGTGATCACGCATCACCTGGGGGGTGGAGGGAGATGAAGAATGAGGATGATCAGATATCCAGGGTGGTGTATTCTCAATGTGCTAACTTAGCAGGATTCTTGCTGGAACTGGATTATGCAGGTTGAAGGACAAGGCCCAAGGAGGAGGTCTAGTCAAGAAAAAGGGCTTAGAGGAGCCTGACTAAAGTTTGGTCAAGGAAAGAGTCTTTGTTACCCCTGCACCCCCTGGCAACCACCAATCTGTGTTCTATCTGTGTGGATTTGCCTATTCTGGAAATTTCATATAAATGCAAGCACACAATATGTGGCCTTTCATGTCTGGCTTCCTTCAATTAGCATAATGTTTTCAAGGTTCATCCATTTTATAGCATGTATCAGTACTTCATTCCTTTCTATTGCAAAATAGTATTCCATTGTATGAATATTCCATATCATATGTATCCATTCCTTATTGGAAATTTTGATTATTTGTACCTTCAGCTATCATAAATAATGCTGTATGAACATTCACTACAAGTTTTTTCTCTTATGCATATATATATAGAAATGGAATTGCTGGGTTTTATGATAACTCTATGCTAAACTGTTTGAGAAACCACCAGATTGTTTCCCCATAGTGGCTGCACATTTTACATTCCCACTAGTAATGTATGAAGATTTGAATTTCCCCACATCCTTGACAACACTTATAATTATCTTTTTTATTATAGTCACCCTAGTGGGTGTGAAGTGGTATTTCACTGCGGTTATGGTTTGCATTTCCATGACGGCTAACAGTGCTGAGCATCTTTTCATTCACCATTTGTGAATCTTCTTTGGAGAAATATCTGTTCAAATTCTTTGCCAATTTTTAAATAGGGTTATTTGTCTTTCTCTTATTAAGTTGTAAGATTTTTTCATATACTCTAAATTCAAGTCCCTTATCAGATTGGCGAATATTTTCTCTCATTCTATGTGTGTTCTGTTTTCACTTTCTTGATGGTATATTTTGAAGCAAAGCAGTTTTTAATTTTAATGAAGTCAAACTTATCTATGTTTTCTTTTGTCATTTGTGCTTTTTGTGTCCTATCTAAGGCTTTGCCTACCCAAGGTCACAGAGATTCACTCTTAGGTTTTCTTCTAAGAGTTTTATAATTTTTGCTCTCACATTTAGGTGTATGATCCATTTGGAGTTTATTTGCATGTGTGTTGTAAAGTAGGGATCCAGCTTCATTCCTTGGCATGTGGATATCCAGGTGTTCCAGCATCATTTGTTGAAAACACTTTTCTTTCCCCCGTCGAATAGTCTTGGCACTCTAGTCAAAAATCAATTGACCACACATGCAATGGTTTATGTCTGGACTTCCAGTTCTATCCCATTGATCTCAATGTCTATCCTTATGCCAGTACCATACTGCTATGATTATTGTAACTTTACGGTAAGTTCTCAAATCAGAAAGTTTGAGTCCTCCAACTTTTTTCTTTTCATTCTAGGTTGTTTTGACTCTTCTGAGTCTCTTGGATTTCCACATAATTTTAAGAGTCAGCTTGTCTAATTCTATGAAAAAGCCATTTGGGACTTTGATAGGGATTGGGTGGAATCTGTTGATTAACATAGGAGTAGTGTCATATTAATATTAAGATTTCCAATCCTTAAACATAGGACATCTTTCCATTTATTTAGGTATTCTTTAATTTCTTTCAACAATGTTTTATAGTTTTCAGTGTACAAGTCTTATACTTCTTTTGTTACATTTATACCTATTTTTGATACTGTTGTAAATGGAATTGTTTTCTTAAATTCATTTCAGATTGTTCATTGAAAGTGTATAGAAATATAACTAATTTTTGTATATTGACCTTGTATCCTGTAACACTGTTTAACTTGTCTATTAGTTCTAATAATGTTATGTGTGCATGTGTGTGAATTACTTGGGATTTTCTATAACAAGGCCATATAATCAGTGAATAGAGATAGTTTTACTTCTTTTTTCCCAATTTCTTTGGCTTGAACCTCCAGTACAATGTTGAGTAGAAGTGGTGAGAGTGGGCATCTTTGTTTTGCTCCTGATCTTAGGAGAAAAGCTTTTTGTCTTTCACCATTAAGTATGATGTTAACTGGTTGAGGAAGTTCCTTTCTATGCCTAGTTTGCTTAGTATTTTTATCATGAAAGGATGTTGGATTTTTGTCAGTTGTCTATTGAGATAATCACGTGGATTTTTTCTTTTATTCTGTTAATATGGATTACATTAATTGGTTTTCATATGTTGAACCAACCTTGAACTCCTGGCATAATTCCCATTTGGTCATTGTGAATAATCCTTTTTAAATGCTGCCAAATTAGATTTGCCAGTATTTTGTTGAGGATTCTTATAATCATATTCATAAGAGATATTGATCTGTAGTTTTCTTTAGTTGTGATATTTTTGTCTGATTTTATTATCAGGGCAATACTGTCCTCATAGAAGAGTTAGGAAGTGTTTCCTACTCTTCTATTTTTTGGAAGAGTTTGCAATTGATTGGTTATTTATTCTTTAAACATTTGGTAGACTTCACCAATTAAGCCATCTGGGCCTAGGCTTTTTTTGTAGGTAGTGTTTAAATTGATAATTGATTCTTTTTACTTGTTAAAAGTGTGTTCAGATTGTCAACTTATTCTTGGATCCATTTCAGTAGTTTGTATTTGTCTTAGTCCATTTTGTGCTGCTATAAGAGAATACCTGAGACTAGGTAATTTATAAAAAACATAAATTTATTTCTCATGGTTCTGGTGGCTAGGAAGCCTAATATCAAGACGCCAGCATCTGGTGAGGGCCTTTCTGTTGCATCTTCACATGGTGAAAGGCAAAAGGGCAAAAAGGGATGAACACTGTGTCCTCACATGGCAGAAGAGTGGAAGAGAGTGAACCCACTTCAACAAGCTCTTTTTATAGCAGCATTAATCCATTCATAAGGACAGAGCTCTCATGACCTAAACACCTCTCAAGTGTTTAGTTTTCAACACACGAATTTTGGGGGACACATTCAGACCATAGGAGCATCTTTCTAGGAATTTGTCCATTTTACCTAAGTTATCTTATTTGTTGATACTACAGTTATCTGTAGTATTTCCTTATACTCCTTTTTATATCTGTAAGGTCAGTAGTGATGTCCCTTCTTTCATTCCTAATTTGAGTCATTTGAACTCTCTCTCTTTATTTCTTGGTCAGTCTACCTAAAGGTTTTTCAATTTTGTTGATCTTTTCAAAGAACTAATTAATTTTTTTTGTTTCATCGCTTTTCTCTATAGTTTTTCTACTCTCTATTTCCATTCCAATCTTTATTATTACCTTTCTTCTCCTTGCTTTAGGTTTAGTTTGCTCTTCTTTTTGCCAGCCAAACACTGCAAACTTTATTGCTGTGTCATCCTGGGTAAGTCACTTCATCTCTCAGAGCTTTAGTTCCTCATTTGCAAAATGCTAGGACTTACCTCATAGAGTTGCTGGGAGGGTGAAACAAGATAATACAGATGAAGTACTTGGTGCTGAGCTTGGCACAGAGTCAGTGCTTAACAAATGGTAGCTTTTGTTACTTTTTAGTGCCAGGTCCTGTACTTGGCACTTTATCCATGTAACAATGTAATTATGCTCCATGATGTCTTATAAGAATAGAATCAATTATAAAATTTAAAAATATCTTTTACTTATGGCCAACAAAAACACATTTGAAATCTAGAAAATGATGTAAACAATTTCTCTGCTGTTACTCACTGATAGTCCTTTAGTCCATGGATCTGCCTCAGATGGATGCTTGGAAGGCTCCCATCCCTGGGTCCCCCTCCCTCCTTCCTTTGTTACTCCTTTGCCCCCACTTCCACTCTCAGAGTACTTGCCCTATCCTGCTAGCACGTGTTGTGGTCACGTATGGTGAGACCAATTGGTCTCTTGTGGCCAAGACCAGTAGGAATGGCTCTTGGCTCTGGGAGGACAGGGGAATCCTCCCTTCTTCTGATGAAGCACCTTCCAGACCAATAAACTTCTCTATTACTCCTATCCATTTCCTCTCCTGAACAAAAGTCAATGCATTATCATGATAAATGCTTCCCCACTTGAGATGAAGATGAGGAGGAACAATTAGATAACTTATGATGTAAAAAATCCCCTTCCTTCTCACCTGGAGTAAGGATAGTGAAGGGCAAGCAAAGTAGTGGATTTGCACCTCACAAAGAAGAGTAGTGCTTCCACCTCCCCTCAATGAGTTGGGAGAGCCTGGGGGACATCAGGCGTCTTTGCACGCCAGGCAGCACCTAGTCACATGAGATAGATCTTCTCTGATCATACTCAGCTAACTCTGGATCAGTCATCATGTTGGATTTCCCAGCATCCTTTGGGGTCACTATTCCTAAATCCTCTACTCAGACACTAAGAAGTCCTCTCCTCAAGAACACTACTAATTGCATTCCTGTCACAGAAAGATCTCCTAGTTCTTCAGGCTCCAACTCTGAGGTGTCTAGACAACATTTTCCAGAAGGAAGCTTGCTAATTCCTGCTATCTTGGAGAAAGCTGCCCACTCTTATCAAATTGTGAGGTAGACATGGGATCCCTGTGATGGCCAAAAGTTGTCACACACACCCCACTCTCTGTCCCCACATTCTCCTCTCTTCAGCAGCTTTGAGAATAAACAACTAATCTGATCACTACTATTATTGCATTGGGCTGTGAATATCCCTATCCTGGTTACTTCCCTGATGGGTAAATGTTGTTATGACGCATTATGTCAGTGGTTCTTAAGGTGTGGCCCCCAGACCAACAGCATCAGCATTCACATGAATACTTGCTAAGAATGCAAATTCTTGGCTCATCCCAGACCTATGCAATCAGAAATTCTGGAGTGGGCCTCAGCCATCCATGTTTTAGCAATTCCTCCAGGTGATACCAATGTCTGCTTGAGTTTTGAAAACCATTGCATGATGGGTCCCCCCTTCCAGCTGTATTTTGTAAAGTTGCAAACATTCTAACCAGTTCATTACCAGATATAGAATTGCTGTCCAGAAGTACGGTAGCTTTTGTCTAACTGCGACTTTCAAATGTTGTAGCAAAACCTGATCTCTGGACAGGCATTAGGGTGCCTTATGCAGGTGTCATAGTGTTTTTCCTTTGTGTCTGGGGTGCTGGGTTGCCACCATTATCTGCCCACTAGCAACTGGGAATTTGCTCCTTGGCATATATGCAAAGTGGACTCTTCTCTGCCCATCTGGGTCCTTGCCATTGATCCCAAATGGATGCCATGGTCAGATAGGGCTCCCTTCCAAATATCAGGAAAGAAGGTGGGAGACGAGAGGCAGCCCCCTCATAGCATTATGTGCATGGACTCAAAAGGCCACATACCCATTCTATCTGCTTTTGTTAAGGCCAGGGGGTCCCCATGTTTATTAAAGTTATTTAAATCTCAATTCAGGGATTTTTAGGATAATGATAGGAATACTCCTCACTTTTTGATTCTTGCCAATTGAAACAGTTCCTATACTAACCAATTCTCAGACTCTCTCATGGGCAGAATGTGTACAAGCAATAAATGCCTCAAAGCACCCCTGTGTCATCATGGATGCTCTCTGATTCCAGGAAAGGCTCATTGGGCATGATGAGTAGCATGACACCAGTATGTTACCCAGGTGATAGCTATCTTATTCTAGAGGGAAAAAAATCAATTAATTCTAGGGATTTGGTGGGCTGATTTATTTCCAAATAGGTTATTTACATGGGCAATGATTTTAATGAATGCTTGAGATGAAGTTGTCACTTCCCTTACAGACCATAGCTCCAAATTATACTACTGAAATGTGTCCAGGTGAAATGAGACTGGCTTAAATTCATAGAATTCATAACTGCTCTGAGAACAGGCTACAGGAGTAGCTTAGGTTTGGAGTCTTGCTTTTCCTGTTCAGGAAGCTAGCCCCCTTTCCATTACAGACTGTATCCCTTTGCTAGATGTGGTGTTAATGTCCACCAGGTGGGCTTCATAGGAAAGAGTTCCTCCATCTCTGTTACTTAGCAAATTGATAATGAATACTGCCAAGGCAAACACTCAGTAGCATTCAATTTAGTACTCTTAAGGACATATGTTAGAGAATTGCTAGCCACGCAAATTTGGAAGAGTAAGAATTTATCCATGACATTTCACTTCAGGCTGAAAACTCAAGTTTTTCTAATTACTTGAGTTGTATGCTTAGCCCATCCATTGTCAAACCTCCTTGTTTTCTAATAAACGTCTTCATGGCTAAAACTATAACTTTATTTCTGAGTATAGCATTGGCTTCTTCCCACAGGTTTCGATAAGCAATGTTTTCATTACCATTGACTTTCATATAATTTACAATTTTCATTTTTATTTCCTGCTTAACTGATTGTTTAGAACATGTTCTTAAATATCCAAATGTGTGGATATTGCCATGGTCTAATGTTTTTGACCCCCTCCCCAAATTTATATGTTATATTTATATTTATATGTACCAATTTGATGGTATTAGGAGGTGGGACATTTGAGAGGAGATTTGATCCTGAGTGCAGAGCCCTGATGGTTAGGATTAGTGCCCTCATAAAAGAGGCCCCAGACAGCTAGCTAGCCTCTTCCATCCACCAAGTGAGGACACAGTGAGAAGGCACCATCTATGAATGAGAAAGTGGGCCCTCATCAGACATCGAATATGTCGGCACCTTGATCTTGGACTTCCCAGCCCTCAGAACTGTAAGAAATAAATTTCTGTTGTTTATAAGCTACCCAGGCTATGGTATTTTGTTAAACATCCCAAAGTAAGACAGACATTTATCTTTTTATTTTTGATTTTTAAAATTTTGTTGCATTGTGCTCAGTAATTATGGTCTATATAAAATAATTTTTTAAAAAATTTATCAAGGTAGTCAATTTATAAACATTCCACATGCATCTGAAAAGAATGTGTATTTTTTAACTGTTGGGTGCAAGTTATATCTATATGTGTTAGTGAATGCACATTATTTACATCATCAAGCTTGTTAACATTGTTAGTCAGCACCTCTCTATTCTTAATCTCTTATAATCTAGTGATCTTTTCATTTCTGAGAAGTATGTTAAAGTCTCCCACTTTGTGGAACTGTAAATTTCTCCTTGTAATTATTGTTTTATATATTTTGAAACTATTTCCTTGGGTGTGTATGATTTTTTGCCTCTATTACTAATCTTCCTGGTGAATTGTTCCTTTAACCAACGTGAAATTTCCCTCTTTGTTCCTTTAATGCTATTTTTGTCTACTAATAAGAATGCTTACTTTCTTATTGTTAGTATTTGTCTCATATCATTTTCTATCCCTTTATATCATCAGCGTTCCAGTGTAGTTTTGTTTAGCTATTATTTTTCTTCTATACTCAAGCTAAAACCTCTAATTTCTTCACATATATTTTTATTATAGATATGTTTGGACTTACATATGCCTTATTTTTGTGTTTTCTATTTACCTTGATTTCTCTTTGTTTCTTCTAGACTGAAGCAAAATTTTTCTTTTCTCAAATTTTCTCTACTGATTTGAAGCCCAAACGTTTGGAAAGAAGGAAATGGATGCTCAGAGAGGTGAAGCGTTTAGTTCAAGGTTATATACTTAAGTGTGACCTTAGTGACTTGGTGCCAAGTGCCAAGATAAAAACTCAGTTCTGATTGACTTCAAAGTCAACTTTCTCAGATCCTTTCTAGAATGAGCCAGGATATAAACAAGCAAACTCAAAATCCAGGCTCTTTCTAATTCAGATAATAATTGCTAAGCTTTATAGAGAGTTGACTATATGCTAGGCACTGTTCAAAGAGCTTCTCATTTTCTATAGCTTACTGTCATTAGTTTGAACAGAAAGTAAGCACAATGTGTCTGTAAGCTATACTAGGCAAGACTGCCTCCTGCTCAGTATTGGAGGCATCCATCTCCTCTCTGTGGCCATAGCAACTGAGGTGAGCACCCATTTTCCCCAACATACAAGGTAATTAATCTACTACTCTCCGACTGGGGAGTCATTCATTCTTTCATTTAACCAATATTCATCGACCACCTACTATACACTGTGCATTATTTTCTGCCCTCTTGGAGCTTATAGTCTAGTGGGAAGGCAGTTAATAAACAAAAAACAACAAAAAAAGAAAAGTTAAATGTTCAGATAGTAATAAGTCCTAAAAGAAAATAAAATAGAATGCTTTAGAATGACTGGGGGTTAGGAGCTACTTTAGATAGGATAGTCTGGTAAGGCTCTCTATTGGATGTCTGTCTATATTGTTGGGGCTCAGAAAACAGCACCCCAAAATGAAGGCCTCAGAAGCAGCCTCAGAAGCAAAAGTTTTTCTCTGACCTTCCCTGTCCTCTGGTCTCTCAGTCCCATTCTCCCCCGAGGCTAGCCATAAAGGCTAGAATTCCCTCTTCCCCAAGGCAGGTCATAGAAACCAGGACCCCTTTTCCCCAAAGTCAGTCATAAAACCTAAAAATATTACTCTAACTTTCCCTCTACCTTTCTGTGTAAAAACTTGCCATAAAGAAATTATCTACCTACTGTGACCGTAAGTCATAAGACCCCCATTTCAGAACGTGCCCTGCCCCACACCCAGAAGGAAGGAATTCATGCTCAGAGAGATCAAGAAGAATCTGGACATGCCTTGCTGGGTTTTCCCACTCAGTCTATTAGCATTAGATCATACCTTTTTTGTCCAATCATATCTCTACATGACTGTCCATACTTTGTTGAGCCTAAGCATAAAATAGACAATTTCCCCTATACCTTTGAGTCTTCATTTTGAAGGCTTCCATGTGTACATGTTAAATAAATGTATATGTCTTTTCTCCAATTAATCTACCTCTTGTCAGTGATTTTCAGCAAACCTTCAGAGGGCAAAAGGGAAAATTTCCCCTTGGCCCCTACAATATCTGCAAGCAGCTGTAGATAGTAGATCTATATATCTGTCTATGGTAAGAGGCATTGAGAGACAGCCTCTCTGAGGAAGGGACATTGGATCTGAGAAGCTGAATAATGAAAAAGAGCAAACCATGTGGTTTTGGTGGTTGGTATTCCAGCTAGAGAGAACAGGGCAGAGGGAACAGACCTTGCGGTGGATTTTGGTGTGTTTCAGGTAAAACAAGAAGGATGGTGTGGGTAAACAGGGAAAGTGGTGGGAGATAAAGTCAGAGAGGTGGTTAGCAGCAAGATTAAGCAGGGCCTTATAGGCCATGTTATGAGTCGATTTTGTTCTAAATATAATAAGAAGCCATCGGAAGGTTTTGTTGTTGCTGTTGCTGTTTGTTTTGGTTTGGTTTGCTTTTAATCATGGACATTTTCAAACATATAACAAATTAGAGAGAATCATGTAATGATTAGAGAGAATCATATAATGATTCTTCATGTACCTATCACCCAGCTTCAACAATTAACATATGATCAATTTCATTTCATCTATACCCTCCACTCCCCACATTGAATTATTAAGCATAACCCAGATACCATATTTTTAAATCTATAAATGCTTTACTATATAACTACAAAAGATGAGGACTCTTTATTTTTAAACACTA
>RJWJ010031704.1:0-19101 GCA_004363605.1 Indri indri
AACTATGTGCCAGCTCTATCTTTACTGCTTTACTTGTATTAATTCATTTAATTCTCATAACAACCATATGTGGTACTATTCTTATCCCTATTTTACAAATGAGGAATGTGAGCATAAAGAGATTAAGCAACCCGTCCAAGATTACCCGGCAACAAGGGGAGGTGGGGGCAGAGCCAGGATTAGAATTCTGGCACTGGTTTAAAACCCACGCTCTATGCTAGGATATGCTGCCACTCTGTGAAGTGATACTTGTCTGTAGAATAATGAGTGGCATTGAAAAGATGGACAGAAACATTCCAAGTAGAGGAAACTATAAGCTGACTAGATGCATCAGAATCACTTGTTTCAAAACAAACATTTTAGGCACCCTAGGCCCTTTATTGAAAACAAAACAGAAAAATAAAAAGCTTATTAATGGAAAAACACATTAACTGACAGCAGAGCTTTAAAGGATCTGATACAGACTTTAAATCTTGGTCTAGTGTTTTAAAACTCAGTGGTGTGAAGCTAATGTTCTCAGGAAGGTAACAGTTCTGGTTGGCACATACGTCTTATGATTAATTAAAAATGGGGGCCAGGCACAGTGGCTCACACCTGTAATCCCAACACTCTGGGAGGCTGAGGCAGAAGACTTGGTGGAGCCCAGGAGTTCGAGATCAGCCTGAGTAAGAGCGAGACCCTATCTCTATAAAAAATTAAAAAATTAGCTGGGCATGGGGGCATGCACCTGTAGTCTCAGCTATTCAGGAGACTGAGGCAGGAGGATCGCTTGAGCCTGGGAGTTTGAGGTGCCAGTGAGCTATGATGATGCCACTGCACTCTAGACCAGGGCACAGAGCGAGACCTCATCTAAAAAAAAATAAAGTAGAGAAGTACAACATAATAGCTATGGTTAATTTAGTCCTTTCAAAGAGATCCTGGAATGTAGAGGATAACAAAAGCAGATTTAGGGTAATGAACATGAGGAAATCACTAGTCTTAAGGAAAGAGGTTATATTCAAGATCCTCCTAAAACGTGCCTCTCCCCTTCCACTGTGAGTTTCTGTGAAGGCAAAGCTGGAGTCTACCTTAGGATAGAGGGGATCAGTAATTCTCAGGCTAGGAGGTCTTTTTTTTTTTTCCTAATCCCTGAGAATTTAATGCATCATTATAGTATGAAATTCTTGTGACAGTGGCAAAGTGGCCCTTGGTGGGCAACAAATCTTCACCCTTCCCCCGGCCCCCCCAAAAAAAGAAAAAGAAGAAAAAAGAAAAACCCTGTCTGAGCTGCAGCTTTGGGACTTGAAAGAGCACACAACTGTCTAATGATAAAGTAACCTTGAATCATTAGAGAAGTAAACGTAATGTCTGGTCATGAGCTATATAAATGCTTCAAAGTGTTATTATAAGTAGGAAATTAGTAATAGTTCGGGAGTTTCGGGGTCATTTGTGGTTTTGTTTGTATGTTGTATGATAGTTTTTTAAGCCAACAGTCACTGTATAGGATCCATATTTCTTAAAAAAAATAGGGACCAGGCATTACATCTTCATTAGTAGTAATAATGTGGTAATGGGAATTTAGTTACCAAAATGAGGGCAGAATTGCATATCATTTGTTTTTGCAGAAACAAAAGAGAGGTTCTGTCCTAAAAGTGAGACAACCCCATGTTGAGTTAGCACCCTGTACTTTTTTTTGTCACTGTTCTCAAAGTATTGTAGCCTAAGTACGGCTGGCTCCAGTTCCCCCTTCTTTCTTGCAGCTGGCTATAGGGACTTAGTCTGTTTCTGGTTACTTTTTAAAGTCGCTGCCACTCAGTCTATTCCTTAGGAATTTCAACCCCAGGGGGGTAAGACATACTTCCCTAATTGCTTTTCAAAGAGGTCAGATTAATTTCATTTTGATTCTAGTCAAGGGGAGCAGCAGGAATTTAAAAGAATGTGCAGGGAAGTGTCACAGATCATGAAATCTTGATAAATTTTTGGCTGACATAGATTTTGATCTCTAACATTGTTTCTCAAACGTGGTAAATAAGAGAATTATCTAGAGGGCTTGTTAAAACAGACTTCGGAGCCCTGCTAAGTTTCTGATTAAGTAGTTTTGGGGTGAGGCCTGAGGATTTGCTTTTCTAACACATTCTTCCCTATCTGGAGTAGTCAATGTTCTTTGTCCAACAGTGTAGCCCTTAATTATTTTATTATTGTTCTGGATGTTGGTTTTGAGTCCCTTTTTTATCATAATTTCTTAACAGAAGCTACAGGATTTAAATCCTGCAGCATTTATCTTATTTAATGAGCATGTGGTCAATATATTTGTTAACTTATTAAAATTTTTAGCCAAGTAAACATTTTGATATTTTATCCCTCAGTGTACAGTGTTTTTAAAAAACTTTATTTCTTTTCTAGGTATTTAATACAAGGTTGTTTAAAGTGAAAGAAAGACACTTGTTTCTAAGCTATTTAGGAAGAGCACAGTATGATCCAGCAAAACCTAACTACATCTCTTTGGACAAATTAGTATCTATTCCTGATGAAATATTTTGTGAAGAGATTGCCAAAGCATCAGTACAGGACTTTGAAAAATTCTTAAAAACTCTTTAGTTTTTGATGAATGTTAAAATGTAATATTGCAAAGTGAATGTTTATAGGAATAAATATATGTATTTTAAATAAATGTCTCAGGTCTCAATATTGGAAACAATTTCTTGATATTATAAATTTGGGTATGCACACTGTGGTAGATCTTTCTTACAAGTTCCTAGTGACTTCATTCTTGTTTAACTTAACCTTTTCCCTTCCTTCTCAGGAATAAGAAAACTAAAAATATGGCAAGTTTAGAGAAAGGGAGAGAGTTGGTTTGCTTTAAGCTGGCACTTTGTCATTCTAGTAAAGGTGAGAACAAGGATTTTCCTGTTCTTGTAGTCACAAGCCTTTTAAAATGGTTTCATCATAAGATGGCTTTTTTTCCTTTGAAGTGTTATAAGTTTCCAGAGCGTACTACATTATTCATCTAAATATCTACTCAGATAGTGCTACAAAACACATTCCTTTTTGGATTAACTACACTATTATCTTCCTAAGCACAGATATTCAAAGTTGCCCACAATTGGCTTTGAAAAGTCAGGCAAGGAAAAAGGATAGGGAGGGAAGTAGAGTTTAAAGGTAAGTACAGGCAATGAGACACAGTAAAAGACTTAGCAAACACCTTTGACTTACTGCCAGTAAGCAAAGATTTATTTTCCATTTACCATACATGTTATTCTGGTCAAATGATTTAATCTCTGATCCTTTGCTTTTTTTATTTGTAAAATGAGGCATCATGCCTTCTGTTATTTGCCTTAGGATCACCAAATTGGGTAGACCATTAACATTGGTGGCCCCCTATGAACCACACCTGGTATTTGCACTCTTGTGTAGCCCCCTTTCCACACTGACTCTTGGCCAATGTTATTTGGCCCCTGAGACATTATCAAACAGAGGCTTGATAAGTGCTTGCACATCAGGGCTTATCTTCTTGGAACCCTGAGCCACTACTTAAAGAGGTCTGCTTACTGCAGGAGAAAACCAGGTTTGAGAGAAAGATGCCTTGATAAACCCCAGCTGTTCAGGCCATGCCAGATGAGCACCAAACGTGTGAGTGAAGAACTGTTTTGGATATTCCAGCTCAGCAGACACTACACTGAGCAGAATTACTCAGCTGAATTCAGAATTGGGAGAAAAGTGGGTTTGTTTTTGTTTTTGTTTTAAGACAGAGTCTTACTCTGTTGTCCAGGCTAGAGTGCTGTGGCGTCAGTCTAGCTCACAGCAACCTCAAACTCCTGGGCTCAAGTGATCCTCCTGCCTCAGCCTCCTGAATAGCTGGGACTACAGGCATGCACCACCATGCCTGGGTAATTTTTTCTATATATTTTTAGTTTTCCTGCTAATTTCTTTCTGTTTTTATGGGGTCTCGCTCTTGCTCAGGCTGGTCTCGAACTGTTGAGCTCAAACAATCTGCATGCCTCAGCCTCCCAGAGTGCTAAGATTATAGGTGTGAGCCACCGCGCCCAGCCGGGAGAAAAGTGTTTTAAGCCATTTACTTTGGGCATAGTGTGTTGTGCACTGGGATTTTGTGGTTTGCTGGAGATGCCTATAAAGAAACCTCATGAGAAACTAAATTTGTAATTTGTCAGGGCTAGTTACAGTGGCCTTCCTATTAAATATTTCATTCATTCACTCAACAAACATTTGAGATCCTAGAATACATTATTAAGTGTGGCATAGATACGTGCTTTCATGGAGTTCTCCAATGGATGAGATAAATAAACAGGAAACAAGAAGAAGGAAGGTACAGCTGGGAGACAAAGCATGGAACCATCCTGCCTGGTCTTTCTCAGAACCTCATTTTGCCTTTATGAACCCACTCAAATCAGCCAGAATAGGCAAGTTGTGCTGCTGTAATGAACAATCCTAAAAACCACAAATGTTTTTATCTCAAACATGTCTGTTAGGACCACAAAGGCTCTGCTTCACATCATCTTTAACCAATACAGGTTGATGTATGCTGTGTCCACCATTTCTGGATTGTTGCCAGTCTGTGGAAGGGAAAAAGAATATGGAGAATTGCTTTTAAAAGTTCTCACATTTTTCTTGGCCAAAAACATCACATGGCCATGCCAAACTTTAAGGGAACAGAAAAGGGCAATCCCTAACCCTGTGCTGGGAGGAAAGAAAACCAAAAATAATTTTTGAATGAACACTAGTGACTACCAGCAAACATCTGAGCTCTCGAGCTTCATTCCTGTATGAGCTGGATTTCATAAAAGTCCTGGGTTTCTGATCCCTTGGCATAAGGTTTTCCTTCTTTTGCCACCCTCTTCACCTTGTAACCAGCAAGCTGAAACTTGAAGGGTAAGGAGGGAGGGAGAAGAATTTATTGAGCACCTACCCTTTGCACGACAATGTGCCAAGCAAGGTACAAATGAATTGCATTTCTTCACGTCTTTCAGATTCCACTTTGGCTAGTGTAGGCTGGAAGAAGCCATTCATCAGTTTTCAGTGCTGTATACAGGACAGAATAATGGAATTGTGGCAGCATGGAGACAGAAGAAAAAGGGAAAAGGCAATAGAATTTTAGAACTGGAATGTGGCTAAGACTGCTAAACTTAAACTTTTGAATTTACAATGAGACAGTATTCTCTACTGTCCCAGCTCTGAGCTTAATGCTGAAAAAAAAAAAAAAGAAAGAAAAATATCAGTGAGTAATGGTAGAAGTTCACCAGTACCTATCAATCATACTAAATCCTCCAATTGTTTTCTGTCCCTGGATGTTTATTCTATGACTTCCTATGTTGGGGCTAAGACAATAAAAGTGAGCAAATCTATATACTTGCTTCTCTTTTAAAACTGCATGCAAATTCTGCAATACATCTTAATTTTTTAAAATCTTTTCTGACCTAACCTTCCACTAAAATGACTAGATTGTAGATCTCCAGCTGGAGAACCCGAAGGCTAGAAATTATCTGGTGTCTTTCCTGGATTAGTAATATAGCATATGGCCCCAAATTTGTATCTGGATTCTTCCTATCCATGTGCCCTTGGACAAGTTATTTAACCTTTCTGAGCCTCAGCTTTTCTCCTCTCTACATTGGGGATAATTACAGTACTTTTAGATTTAGAATTAAATGAGAACATAAGGGAGTCCTCCAACCCCCCTTTTGCTCCTATATGGGCTCTTTGGTGGAGCTAGAAACCAAATTGACACAAGGCAGATTAACAAGAGAAAAGCTTGTAGCAGTTTTACATATTGTAGCAGTTTTACATATACATGGAGCTCTTCCCAAGAGCATGAAGTCAGAAGTAGCCAAAGCAAGATGCTTTTATGCTTTTTAGACAAAACATTGAATTTGAGAAAATCAGAGAACACAGGGGATTTGGCTAGAGGCAGTAAATTTCTAGTGGGGTCACTGTAACTGGCTCCATAAGCAAGAAAATATTTTTTCAGTAGTGTTTTTAGTTCCTTTATGTTTCAAATGAGTTTTCAGTGTTCACATTGTGGCTACAGCTGACTTTTCTAAGTGACCTTGAATTGGTGGTACCCTTGACAGTGAGTTTTATCTCAACACTAGTAACTTAACAACTTCAGTTTCAAAGTAGGCAGGAAAAAGAGAGAGAGAGAGAGAGAGAGAGAGAGAGAGAGAGAGAGAGAGAGAGAGAGAGAGAGAGAGAGAGAGACTGGGAGCTTAGTAGATGCAGTAAAATTTGCTGACCAGAACTTTGTAACTTTCTGTTGTACTGATGTATTCCTTTTCCGCCATTCTTTCCCCAAAATGGCAGAATCTCCTTGCAGCCACAAAATAACTACAAAGCCTTACACCACCTGTTTGTCCAGAGAAGACAAGATAAGCAACACCCCACCACAGATCATGCCCAAGAACCCACCGAGCAGCCTATTCTCTACATCTCACCTGTGCACAAAGCAGAAAGAATAACCGATATTCACTCCTAGCTCATTACACTACTAAAATCCCCACCCCAGGAGGGACTTATCCACCCTTTTTTTTGATCACTATGTCACTGGAAAGAAGCCAAACTCTGTAAAATAATCTAAAGAGGTTTATTCTGAGCCTAATTTGAGGACCGTGGCCTGGAGCCACACCCAAGAACTTTTGAGCAAGCGGACTCCCTGTGGTTGGGTTATAGTTTGGTTTTATACATATCAGGGAGACAGGGATTACACATAAAGTCAATACATGGAAACCGTTCACTGGTTTGGTGGCAGCTTATGGGTTATAGATGAGTTGAAAGGTTCTTTGATTTGTAATTGGTTAAAGAAATGAAGTTTTATCTAAAGGCTTGGAATGTTTTAAGATAAGGAAGTCTGTTAATCAGAAACAATCCACCGAACATATACCCAGACTCAAGTGATTTGTTACGTATATTGGGGACCTGCAAGTTTGTCTTGCACAGCCTCAGGCCTGTTAATGAGTTACAAAGAGTATCTACAAGAAGGGGCAAGATGAGGCATGCCCAACTTCCTTTCTCATGGCTAGCAACTCAGTTTTAGGGTATCCCCTTGGCCAAAAAGGGGTCCATACAGTCAGCCAGTGGGCGGCGGGGAGCCTTAACACTTTGAGTTCACAATGGGATATATGTACTAACATGATTTCTCACTGCACTTGCGTGCCTGTACTCCACCCCAAACATGTAACAGTGCTCACCTCCCTCAAGCATTACTCATTTCACCTCCAGAAAAAACCCTGACCCTGTTGGTTGGGGAGGCAGATTTGAGGCAGTTCATACCTCCCATCTCCCAACTGACCCGTCCTCTACACCTCTACAATAAATCCTTTCTTCCTTGACAATCCTTGTCTCAGCAATTGACTTTCTGTGCAGCAGCAACATTGAGCGCCCTTGTGGGTTCTTAACATCACTAGAAGATGTGTGTGTGTGTGTGTGTGTGTGTGTGTGTGTGTGTGTGTGCGCGCGCGCGGGGGTGGGGGGGTGAAACCAGTGGAAAGTAAAGGTTACTTCTGAAAGCATATTTATTCCCGTCCAATGCAACCCCCAATTTCCATCTCCCGTGATAAGGGCTTTTTTCTTGCTCTGCTTAGGGAGGAGTACCTCTCCCAGAGGAACTCTTAATGGCTTGCTGCATATGGGAAGAAACAATTTCTCCGACGTTTTCAACTCTAAATAATCAATGTACCAATTGAACATATTTTCAGATGGCACATCCTTCAGTAGAAAGTTAAATAAGAATATACCCATAAGACGTTTAGATTACCGCCGGGCACAAAGACCTCAATTAATGCCGCCCACGCTCTCATACCTAGTCAGAACCCGGTTTTAAGCCTCTGTCTCCTAATTCCTTGCCTAGTGTTCGTCCCATCATGTTCCAAGCGATGTGTCTTAGAACAGGGTGCACAGAACGCCCCCTCTACTCCATTTGCCTCTTCCTGACCCACAGGCGCTCGACGCCAGCCGCTAGAGCTGCGCCTGCGCGGACGTTCCCCGTTGCCTCGCGATGCGACGTAAGGCGCCTGCGTATTGGTCCCAGCGCGTCCTCTAGGACTTACCCAGAAAGCAACGCTTCGCTCTCGGGTCAAAATGGCTGGCAGGCCGGCTGGTAAGTAATTAGGGGGGGGGGTGCCCTACTTGGCTGGAATCGCGGCGCTCAACGTTTTATTCTCACAGCAATTTGCTCCTTTTTCTATCTTTTCTCTAAGTGGCCAGGTTTGCCGCGTAAGGAAAGGTTGCGGCTCCAGTCCAGCTAAAAGGACGTGTTTACCACCCGCCCCTTTGCTGTCCCCAGGCCGGGCTTGCCAAGAGGGCTGGGAAGCTGTTCGTGAAGGTGCCGGTGGCTCTGACAGCCCTGGAGTTCCGCTGTGCGTGCTCGGCAGTCCTTCACCTCTGCCTTAGAAAAGTTCAAGGGCACAAGGAGATAATTAGTGGATGACTTACAACCAAAATGAGCTCAGTACTTGCTATGATTCATGCGCTGTCTTGTGCATCGGCTTGATAAATTCTACCACTGCAACCAGGGAGATAATAATTTCCCTTTTACGCTGATAACTGAGGCAAAGTGACCCGAGGAAACAGAATTGGAGTTTTCATTCCACCCTTCTTGCTTCTCACACTGGGAATTGAGGGTTAGAGCGAAGCTTCAAGTTAACCCTGTCTTATCTGGAACGTCAGTTTGATCTGTGGGTTTGGAGAAATTTCTATTAGTATAGACACTGGAACGAATGCATTTGTTATGGAATAGAATTTAGAAGTCACTGGCATATTAAAACAACGTGAGCATCAGGTAGGGTTTTCCCTATTCTTTTTTGCTACTCTCTGCCCTCTGGCGGTATAAATTGAAGTAGCCTTTAAAAAATACTGGTCCAACCTGGCGCAGTGGCGCGCGCCTGTAGCTTGGTAGGCTGAGGCGGGAAGATCGCTTGAGTTGGAATTCGAGGCTGTAGTGCTCTAGAAGAGTCACTGCACTCCAGCCTGGGCAACACAGCGAGGAAAAAAAAAAAAAACTGGTCCCCTTCTCCCCACCCCAGCAATTGTGAAGCTGTTAGGATACATCAGGTTGCCAGAAAAATCCGTTAACCTAAATGACATTGAGGTTTTGGGGGGTGCGGGAGACGTTTAAGAATTATTTCATTCGTTTGGCAGATATTGAAGGAGCCCTACCAAATTAAAGGTTCTCTGCGTATTTGAGAACCACACAGACCCGAACTCAACTCTCATTAACTAGCTCTGACTTTGGGTAGTATCACTGTGTAAGCCCGCTTCCTCTTCTGCAGTAATGGGCATGTTGTCAATAAACCCAGCTCATGGTAAAGCAAATAGGATAGTGCCTGGCAGACAATAAGTGTTTGGTGAATTTTAATCATTGTCATAATCACTGGTAAATACGTTTACAAATAATTTGTTTTCCACAAGTATGTTTATATATTGCTGACTCTTTGATTCTTGTTTTTTTAGAAGCAATTTTATACATGACTCTTAATTTCCAAGATTTACCAAAGCCATGTAATTTGTGATGTTCTAGGTAGGGGGTCAGAAGGTGTTGGAGGGTTTTACTTTCTTTCTTTGCTAAGGGACTAGACATAGACAAAATTTTAAAAGAAAATTTAAACTTGTTCTGCTTCCCCTTCTGTACCAGATCTGTTTAACAAATGTCAAGCACTATCATGTTGTCCTTAGCCCCTGCTGGGTTACCTCATCAGGCTCAGCTCTGTTACCCAAAGAGTTTTAACGTTACCTATTTCTCCTCATCCATTTTCAAATGTCCATTCCTGTGGTGGAAAGTTAGCTGCTTGGGAGGAGGGAAATGGGCTTATTTTACTGATCCATATTAATGTTTAAGTGACTAATGGTATCAGAATCCTCCCAAAAATACATATATTTTTAAAGAGGGTGGCTAAGTGAAATAAGTGTACTGTAGAATAAAACATTAGAGCAGGAGGGTCATTTAGACCTGCCAGCCTATCCTGAAATCTCACCTCTTTCCATACAACTCCAAATCCTTTTAAAAGTTTACTTTATCTCCTATACTCTATCTGAAACTACAAATGATAGAGATGTTCTAGGTCCCTCTCCCATCCCCTCACTCCTTCAATCCTGATCTTAACAGGAGGGCATGAGGGCATAAGGGCACAGGGTGTTGAGAGGCTGGAGTAGCAATAATTGTACCTGTGGGTCTTTTGTACATCTCTGATGACTTGCCACCTAATGTTTTACCTGCAGTCACTTTTACTCTTAGATAAAATAAGCAATTTTTATCTGTAGTATGTAGAATATAAACTTTTAAAGGGAAGTTTCTTCCTATGTTTGCATTCATCAAGAGGCTAACTGTAAGAGTGCTAGATGCTTGCCTATCACTGTATTCATACCATATAAGTGAATTGTAGCCACTAACAGTGTAACGATTACCAGTTTCAGCATCGGGCCGGTGGCTGGATAGTATTCGAAAATGGTATTACAATGCTGCAGGATTCAATAAACTGGGTGAGTATCTGTGTTTTCTTCTTCTTCTTCTTCTTCTTTTTTTTTTGCTTTTTCTGAGAATAGTGCTTTTGCAACCTTTATGGTTCCAAAAATATTTTTTCCCTTTGTACATCAGAAGATTTTAAAATTTGATCACATTTTATTATCAGATTCAATCAAATCCATTTCCTTTTGTAAATTCTTAGAGGGATGAAATTGCTTAAAATGTTTGAAGTAGAAATGATTTATTGAAACAGACATTTTCCTTATATACTCATTCCTCCACTTAAAATTTTTAATATTCTTCAAATAGTAAAATTGTCTCACATCTTTGCAATCATATGATTTCTGAACTTTATCTTTTTTTTTTTTTTGGAGACAGGGTCTCGCTCTGTCACCCAGGCTGGAGAGCAGTGGCCCGATTATAGCTCACTGCAGCCTTGAACTCCTGTGCCTAAGCAGCCTTCCCATCTCAGCCTCCTGAGTAGCTAGACCTGTAGGCAAGCACCATCACGCCCAGCTGATTTTTTAATTTTTTGTAGAGACAGAGTCTTGCTGTGTTGCTCAGGCTGGTCTTGAACTCCTGGCTTCGAGTGATCCTCCTGCCTCAGCCTCCCAAAGTGCTGAGATGATAGGCAAGAGCTACCACGCCTGGCTCTAGTACACTATCATTTTAACATTCTGTAATACCTTGATCTCAGATTCTAAGTATAAGAAAGTAGAGATGTTTTTTATTGATGTGTATTTAAAAACAAAGTAAACATTTTATATTTTTAAAATTGACTCAGATAAAATGTGAGTTTTGTGGCAGTGGATTTTAAGAGGCCTACATTTTGTTTCCACAGTACAGTTCAAGAAATAACCCATTATATGTATGAAGTGCATTGGGTTTCTATCCTACCTAGTGATTTGAATTCTTGATACTTTGCCCAAGTCTCAGGTTATAAGTCATAAAGATATTTTACTCATTTGAAAAAAAAACCCTGGTTTTTGAAATGCATGTTCAGCTGCATGTTCAATCTTATTCTTTTGTTTTCTGTCATAGGGTTAATGCGAGATGATACAATACGTGAGGACGAAGATGTAAAAGAAGCTGTAAGAAGGCTTCCTGAGAACCTTTATAATGACAGGATGTTTCGCATTAAGAGAGCATTGGACCTGTCCATGAGGCAGCAGATCTTGCCCAAAGAACAGTGGACAAAATATGAAGAGGTAGAACAGCTTTGATGTATCTGACAATGTTGTCTCTAATTGTCTCTGGCAATTAGAGATTATTAGAAACAAGAGAAACACATTCATTTGTGTAGTGCTTTAGAGTTCTCAAAGTTATGTTAAGTATCTATCCTTTCAACAGCAAGTGTTGTCTCCATTTTAGAGAAAAACATGTTAAGACTTAGAGGTGAAATAACTCTTCAAAAGTCACTAAACAAGCCTCTACTATAGAGTTCCAGGACTAGAAATCCAGGTCTTCTGCCTCTCTCTGCACTCTTTCTGCTCAGAGAAAAGATCAGCCCGTTGAGTGGCCCTCTAGATCCCAGGAGGGACTTAAGTGAAGCAAACAAACCCTCACCCACCCCTTGAACTGTGTTGAAACTAGGCAAAAGCCTATAGACACTCATTTCTTTTTCTTCCCCAATAGACTTCTGTCTCATAACTTATCAGAGCAACTTGTTATAATATTTTTATGGGTTTTTACATTTTAAAAAGCAGATAGTACTTAGTCTGGTTGAGAATATGTTTTCTTAAATTGAACATAACAAGCAATGGATTGGGTTTTTTATTGTTTAAGACCTATTGAGTGGGATATATTACTTTGTGATGGTAGCACGTGATATTTTTTTTAATTTTTAGGATAAATTCTACCTTGAACCATATCTGAAAGAGGTTATTCGTGAAAGAAAAGAGAGAGAAGAATGGGCAAAGAAGTAATCATATAGATGAAACCTGTGGATGCAGCTGTCTTCAAAGTATTTTTATGAAGATGGTTAGACCTTAAACATAAAATTAAATAATTATTTCATCTGCAGATGTATTACTTTAAATAAATGTCTATCATAAGCATTGTTGGAGTTTTTGAATTTTAAACCTTATACTGTGTAACTACTGGATTTACTTACTGTTGCAATTTTTTCCAAATTTTTTTTTAACTTCTTCCTGGAGCTCAGAGGCCACTTTATCTGTTTTTCTCACTGGTTATATTACCTCTCAATTTACTGAGGGATTTAACATTATACCAAGTAGAATAGTCACCTTTGGATTTTGTAGGCTAGCACGATGCTTAGAAACCACATCATGGCCTAACTTGCAGGTATGGAATGGAGCAAAAAACAAGCACCAGTGACTTTACTTTTCCTGAAGCAAACAGCACTTGAGCAGACTGGCTCTCATGCTTCAGAAGCTACTGAATAAAAGAAGGGAGGATTCACCCCTAATTTGCCAGGGTTGGGAAACAGCCTCTTCAACCACTACTCTACAAGTAGATTTGATTTTGCATTCTACCATTTAAAAAGAAATTATGCACAGTGAATTGAGAGGTTCTATAACCAGTGAGAAAAGCAGTTTAGGTATATTACCTATGTACTTCTGTGCTAATACGTAGATTAGAAAACAAAAGACATTAGAAAAATAGTACAAAGACAAATTATACTTCCTCATATCCTGGTGACACTTTTACTTTAGAAATGGTTGTTATAAAGTATAAGGGTTAGATACTCATCAGTTAAAAGTTTTAAGATTGTAGAGTAATTTTTTAAAATATGAGTTGAAATCATTCAACAGTGTCATCATTCTCATCCCTAAATTCTGACATGCTTTCTTTGGTGGAGGTGAGAGCATGGAACACCTGCAGCCTACTGGTATTCTACAACAAGCCACTGCTGTGTGTGGTGGGAACTTCACAATACAGTGTGAAAAACCAGTTTTGTGTCACATTTAAAATTCATAAAGCAATCAAAAGTATGTATATTATATTTTTTTCACTAGATGATAATCAAAAGACTTTTGTAGCATCATCAAGAGCATCTTTTAACATTTCTGCTAAAATATTAGAAAGCCTCATTAAATCCCCTAAGAGCCTTTCTTTGGTATCCAGATTATTTTTTTAAACCCATTCTGAAATCATGTTGATTTTCTTTTGTCTAGTCCAAGATAGCCAGATCCTCATTTGATAATGGTTTTTGCTCAGGTCACATTATGACAAGGTTTCAGTCCTATTTGGCAGAAGGAGGCTGAGAAGATGGTTGTTCTGGAACCCCTAATTTTTAAGAGCACTGTCGTGCTCAGAAGTTTTCTTTGAGTAGGACTCTCCAAAAGCTCTTTGACTATAACCTCAAGGTTACCTCTACAGGAGTCTGGCCTATCCATTCAGACATCTGATGTACACAATTACAAGGAGACTGAACTGGGAGTCTCAAGGCAGAGCACTACAAAGGTGTGTGGGGTAGAGGGAGGCTGTGCAATGACCCCAGAAACCATGCTTGTAAGTGCTGTTGACATTAAGCATAAGGACACCGCTGAAAGATGGGGTCAAACCACTGACCAAGGTTGAGGTATAACAGGAAGAGGAATCCCCGGGCTTTCTACCTGCTCAAGGTAGAAAGTGGCAGGACAACAGGGCAACCTCTGATTTTGTGGGGTCCTCCTGAAGCCAAAGTGCATGCCTATTCTATGTTGCTTGATCACCTTATTCGAGAACAAGTATGCAAAAGTTATTTGAAAGCCATAGAACACTGTATCAATGTTTTTGTTACTTATAAATTATTGTTCTGCTTGTTACAAAGAATAAGAAAAAGTAAAGCTTGTATTTGGCTTCATTCAGAGACTAGGTGAATGGGTAAGGATTTGTTCATTCATCAGCAAAATGCTTTAATTTGAAAGAGAGGGCTTTTTTGTTATCAAAAGCTGTCCTGTTTGAAAAAATCACCATGGAGTATCTGAAACACAAGCTTGTCATCCTGTAAACAGAATAGTAGAGTGATTCAGAGCTAATTCTGGATTAGACTGCATAGATCTGAATCTGTCTGCTCACTGTGTAACTTTAGGAATACAATTCAACCCCTCTGTGCCTCAGTTTCCTCAGCTCTAAAATGGGGCTAATAATGATAGAACCTATTTTCCAGGGTTGTGAAAATTAACTGACTACATTATATGTCAAACACTTAGCACAGTTTCTGCCACACAGTAAGCATGATGTAAGTTATGTTACTAGAAGGGAGAATAAACAATTTGGGAAAATACTGAGTACCCTAAAGTCTAATAGCTGGCCAGTAGCTGAGGTCCAAGGTCCTCCCTTCTATCTCTTCTGTGGCACCATCATTCTGGTCCATCTACTCCCCTTGGGTGTTTGACCGCCTTGAATGAAGTATCCATCACCTGGGATGAGAAGTAGAATTGGATCTGCATGACAACTCTGATTAGATTGGAGCCTGGCTAAGATTCAGCTATCTCCTTGTTTTGCCTTTTGGATTGGTGGTGTTTTTAAATTTCTAACATTTCAAATCCTGCTAATTTGCCTTGTACGGTTTAAAATGTTTGATATCTTTTATTGCTCAAAGTTCGAGATTGTTTTTAAATATATGGTTTTCCTAAACCTTGAGGAAAGATTTGTTTACTCTGAAGTGGTCTATGTTCTGTTTTTCTATTTTACTATACTTTGCAGTTTAATCCAAGAAAAACAGAGAGCTGGCTTATGTTCACTGTTGTAGTGCACTGCCTAGTATCACTCAATCTTCATGTCAAGGTGTAGGAAGCATAGTAAGGGCTGCTGGGGCCTCAGACCCCCAGATACTGACTCTGATCCTAATTCCATAATGCACGCAAATATTTGATAACATTCCTGAACTGAGTTCTCATGGCCTAAATATTTATGTGATGCTCTCTATAAATGGTACCCAAATGTTACAGCGCCTTTTCCTGTTTTTAAATTGTAGAATCTTAATAAAATCCAAAGTGTAGATTTCGGCAATGATATCATACAGCTGTTTACTTTAAAGACTCCCTTTTAAAGCATTAACTCTGCATTGATTATTACTTCCTAAAAGATTCAGTAATAAGAATCAAAACTGGGCCAAAGTCCAAAGTTCCTGTAACTGTAGTAATCCTTCCAAATTCACAAACAGGATGGTATTTTTAAAATATAGGCATCCTGTGTGTGGCTTTGAAAATAACCAAAGTACTTGGAATTAAACAGGTGAACATAAAAATTGTCATAACCAAATCTTTGACAGCCTGGTGGATTAGGAGCAGGTGGTTTTATACCATGCTGCCCATATGGTTTAGAAACTACGGTATCAGGGAAAAATACAATTAGAACGTGGATGAGACCCAGGCCCCTTTATTGGAGCAAGACAAGAAATTCTGCCACTAGGTGGCGATGCACTATAACTTTATAATTTAAAGGTACCCCAATACCAGCACTACTGAAGATTTCTTCATTCTGTACCCCACCAACTCCCTCCCCTTCATTTTTCAGGATGACAACACCTTAGAGGTTTATGGCCATCAGGAGAATTTACTGCTAAGCTATATACTGATGTAATGAAATCTAATATATGCTGTGCAATGAATTATGAGATGTTATTTAGTTTCAGGATTTTATTACTTCAATCAGTTATGACCATATTTCCTTTTATATGATTGCTCACTCTTTAAACATACCAGATGACTGTACACGGAACACCTAATAAAGTCTATAGATGTTAAAGTATAAATGTTTTAATTTATTTGCCATAATTTGTTTAAATTCTAGTTATACCGGTGTTCATATTAAAAACCATAACATGTTAGAATCCAAGATCTCGGATTGGATGGTGCCTCTAAGTTACATTTTGCTAAGAAATTCTATTGCATGTATTAGTAATTGAGCAGGGAAGAAGAACTGAAGCATTACGAGGCAGTTAATTTTTAGCATACATGTCAGAAAGCCTGTTAATATCTGAGAGGCTTATGATAAACTATTTAAATTGTCCTTCTGGATTCTGACTATATCTCCTACAATCAAAAGAATGTATTATTTGTTTAACTTTGTATTTTAATACATTTACCTATTTTTGCATAAATGTAAAAATGTAATTTTAAAATAAACCTCTGTGAAACTTTTGGTAACATTATTCAATTGGATCATTGTTTTATTAGTATTCTAAGTATTTCTAAGAAAATTGTATACATACCTATGAAAATTGTGTTTACAGGCCAAACCAAAAAAGATAATTATTTGTTTTATGAAAGAGTCAGCTTACAATTTTTCTTGTGCATGCATTTCAAATGTGGTTTGCCACTAAACTAGAAACTCATCTCTGAGGCCAACAATTTAGGCAAGTCATTAGCCCTTAAAGATTGACATTCCTCAGCTATCAAATGAAGGGGTTTGACTACAAAGACTTTAGGACTCATTTCAGCATGAAAACATTCTGGGTCTGTGATTTAATTTGTGCACTTTATTGTTAGGATGAACTGATATTGATGGAGTACCAGCTTTGTACCAGGCACTGTTCATATGTTGTCTCTTTTAATCCTCTCTGCAACCTTCGGGCAGAGATATTATTATGTCATTGTATGGAGGAAGAAATTGGGCTTTAAAATTTCACTTTACCGTTGTTCATTATATAGTTTTATATATAGTGGGGTGTTCTTGGGGTATTTTGGGGTGTATGTTTTTATGTTCCCGGCTAGGCAGAAGCTAGGTGTAGGACAGTGTTTCTCAGCCTCATCACTGTTGACATTTTGGGCTGGATAATTATTGTGGGGGCCTCTCCTGCATGTTGCAAGATATTTAGCAACATCTCTGGCTTCTACACACTAGATAACATTAGCACTCCCTCCCTCCGTTTGTAACAACCAAAGATGTTTCCAGACATTGCCAAATGTCCCCTCGGGGAGCAGAGTTGCCCCCAGTTAAAAACCACCAGTGTAGGGAGTACACAGAGAAAAACCAAGATGGTAGAGACAAATATGTCATTAGATACATAAATATGTAAACGTGTATGTAAATAAATGTGTAAATTATCTGTAATAAATCTGTACTTGGTCTGTGGAAACATGGAGAAGGTAAACTAATTTAACCTGGATGGACGTCAGGGAAGACTGATAATGTGGCTGATTCCAGAAGAGTGAGCAAAGTTAGCCAAGCCAAGAAGGTGGTGAAGGGCTTCCCAAGCAGAGAAAACTGAGCAGGAAATGCTCAGAGGACGGAAGTGCAGGGCGTATGTCTAGGGCGGAACGGTTTTGCATTGATGGAGTGGCAAGTGTCAGTTGGAGAGGTGTTGGAGGTGAGACTTGAAAGGCATATTCCATATTGAGATGCCTGGACTTCATCGTGTGAGCAGCAAAGTGTCTGGATAGATTCTGGGAAGTGAAAAGTTTGGGTCAAGGGGGACGAATAAAGTTATTCAGTTCTGAACTGCCAATTAATTTGCTTTTCAAAAGTGTGCTAATTTATACTCCTCTAAGCACTTCATGGGGGTCCTTTCATTGCATTCCTGCCTGCACAGAGTGCTCTCATTAAAAACAATCTTTGTGAATTTGGTTGGAGAAAGAGTTTCTTGTTTAAGTTTGCATTTCTTGGATTGAGTAGTAAAACCTTTTTCCATATGCTGTTATCAAGTTGTTTTTCCTTTTTCATCAATCTTACTCATATCCTTTGCCTATGGGTCTATTTTTATTTTCAGAGCATTTTCCCTTACTTGTTTAGTTTTTCTCTTAGCTCCTCCCCTTACAACTGAATTTGGGTCAGTTCTTATCTATTTGTATGAGACCTTTATATATTTAGACAGTACTCCTTTTACTTAAATTTGCTGAAGTGATATTTTCTTGTTTCGTTATTTGACTTTTATTTGGGTTATTTTTTGATGCCTTTTCAACTTTGTTCATGGTGGTTTTGGTCAAATGGAAATTTCCAATTTTTATGCAGTACAAAACTATCAGTCCTCTCCTCTGTGGTTTTGCATTTAAGGTCATTCTTTGAGAAGTCCTCCCTTTACTCCAAATTTATATAAATATCCAGTGAGGGTTTCATCCAGTACTTTTAGCTATAAGAAATAAAACTATAAATCTTTAATCCCTATGGAATTTGAGTATATGGTGTGAACAGAGTATATTTTTGAGAGATACTAGGAGGTCCAATTGGCAAGGTTGGATGATCAATTAGATGTGCAGGGGGTGGGAGTGGGTGGGGAGAGAGAGATGTGGAGGGGCTCCACCAAGAGGAAGCTGTTAAGGGAGATGCAGTCTGGTAATTAGCCCTTTTTGTGGGCTTGTCATTCTGTAGGATTGTTTGATGAGCTGGATACTCCATATCCACTCTCTGTCCTTCTCCATCCAGCTCTACACCCCGGCAGGCTGGTCTGCGTAGACTGCATCGGTAGACACACTTGCCCTCTGGCTTCTGGCTTAGGCCTGGTCAGTACAGGGAGCAGGTTTACCTGCAAGAAAGGGCAGACAAGAGAGAGACTGGGGTACTTATTCCCCAGCCTGTATTTCTCTGCAGAAAGCTACAGCTCCTGGCAGGCAGCTCCTACTTGTCTCTCCTTCTCCATCCTTCCCTCTTGCTATCCCTATCAAAGTTGGTCCTCCTTGCCTTGCCTGCCCTTTGGTAATAGTCCCTTCATTGAACCTTTCTTAGTGGCCTGATTGGGTGCACCAACCTATCCTGAGGACCCTGACTCA
>RJWJ010031705.1:0-18993 GCA_004363605.1 Indri indri
CCAATGCCGCCCACTCGCCGTATTCTTCCAGCCCCTCCCTGCCCCTGCCGTTGGGAGGCTGGCCGTTGGAGGCAGGGTCCTGCAGAGGTGTGACGGGTCAGAGGCCTGAAATCAGTTTCGCTGCATCAGGAGGCATGTCTGGCGATTGAGGTTCCCAGTCTAACTGCACAGTGCAATTTTATTGCAGGTGAAGCGCGAGCTGACCCAGGGCATTGCAGCCAAGGCTCGTGAGATCTGTCCGACATCATTTTGGCCCATTTCCACAGGGGAATTGGGCACTAGCGGGGAGCCTATGTCTGTATTTCAGCAAAAGCAGGGGAGGGGGCGGCAGATGAAAGGTGGTTAAGAGTGGAGGCCCTGGGTTGAGACTCTTTGGGTTCTTGCTAGCTGAGTGACCTTGGCAATTTTTTTGTCCTCTTTGAGCCTAGTTTCCTCATGTGTGTCCCAGAGAACTAGGATAAGACCTACCTGACACAGTTGCTGGGGGGATTAAAAGAGAGAATGTCTATAAAGGGCCGAGTCTTGGGGCTGGCCTGGAGGCAGCACCCCACAAAAGTGCGTTGTCATGTTGTCAAGGTCCAACATATCTTGTCCTGCCATCTCCAACCCTGCACAGAGCTGTGGCATAAAGACGTGGCCCTGGGGCTGGGCGAATGATAACCAGAGCTTCGTGGGTGCTGCTCCCTTGCGAGCAGCCTTGTTTAAATTGGGGTGAAGCCCTCCCCTTCACTCCTTCCCCGCACTGAAATGTCAGGTGTTGGGGACTCACGACTTTCTGTACTCTCGGCTTAGGGTAATCTCCATATCCCCAGCAATTCAGAGACCAGTCATTAAACTGGCCAGGAGCTGAGTGCAGCTCCCACTTCGAGCCCGCCCCGCTGGGATCAGCTGCAAATGTTATCACTGACAAGAGGCTCTTGAGAGTGCGAATTCAGACGCATCTGTCTCCTGCGTGATGCAACCAGGGTTAAGGCAGAGAGCGCTAACGGGGCATTTTTGCTGCAAGATGGACCTCCTTGGAACACCTGCAGGGATCTGAAAGGGGCTTCACCAGTTCATAGAGGGTTGCGTGACCTCACCCCTTAGCATACTTTAGCATCCTCAGGAGAACTTTCTAAGAACGCAGAGCCCTGGGCTCTAGGGGAGGAGGTGTCCAGAAATCTATGTTTTTAACAGGAAAACCTGCTGATTCTGATTCAGGTCTGAAACCCTGATCTGGAAGTTCCAGAGCAATATTTTCCAACTGCATGAACCTAAAAGAAAACGACAAAGAAGCCAGTGTGGGTTGCCCGTGTTGAGAAAGCTGGTGTGTGAAAGGACATGGGCCGGGGCAGATGGTGGTCAGAGACGGGAGTGTCAAGGCCAGGACCGCTGTGTGCACAGCGGGCTGCAGGGGCGCGGAACAAAGGAGGCTGGCGCGGCCGGTCCTGAATCGCCTCATTGACGCTGGCCACAGCTGTGCAAGACACATGAGCCCTGTTCTTCTACAGAGAAAATTCTGCAAGGCCCAGAGAGACAGTGTGGGCTGCACAGTGACACAGTTGGGAGTGGCGGGAGAAGGACCTCACCCTGTCACCCTCGCTATGTTACTCTGAGGTCATGCTTCTCGTGGTGCTGGGGCAGGGGCGCATCTGATAGCGGCAGCTGGAACCGGGGATTCGGAGTTAACCGCGGGGCAAGTCAGCCGTGCCCCCTCGGACTCCGCCTACCCTCACGGGCCGCCGAGACCCCACGTGTGCCCTCCCCACCCTCTGTGTTTGCTGTCCCAGCTCTTCTTCCTCCTCTAGTGGTGCAGATGGATTGAAAAGGAAACACTTGGGCTGGTTTGTTTAAAAAATATGTGTTAAAGACCTCCTATGTGCCAGGAACTGTGCTAGGTGCTGGGGACACAGAGGTCAAAAAGGGTTGTCGTCCGACGGAGAATGCAGCCGTTCCACGAGGGCCAGGCAGGGTGTCCACACAGGGCTGTGGACCCAAAGAATGCGGAAGGCCTGCACAGAGAAGGAGACACCTGGGTGTGTTCTTT
Organism: Indri indri; assembly: GCA_004363605.1. Taxonomy (NCBI): domain Eukaryota; kingdom Metazoa; phylum Chordata; class Mammalia; order Primates; family Indriidae; genus Indri; species Indri indri. The sequence continues at coordinate 2,027 of RJWJ010031705.1, forward strand.
GTGGACTACCAGGAGGTTTGCGGGCCTGGGGGGAGAGCGAGAGTTTGGGCAAAGAACTGGGAAAGAGAAGACGTTTCCTGCGGAAGAAATGGCAACTTCTGGACAGTGGCACAGGAAGGAAGAATCTAAACGGGACTTGGTAGTCTCTCTGCGCGGAGGAGACGGCTTGCAGCTAGAAGTTTGCAGGGCGCAGCTGCTAACGGGAGGGAGCTGGGCAGAGAGAGGCTCCCAGGAGTTCGCGCCAGGTCTCCCTGAGGCCGGCTGAAGGGTGACGCTGTGAGGCCAGGCGAAGGACAACCGCAGGGAAAGATAGTTACTGGGGAGCTGTAAGAGGAGCAGTTCTCACAACTCTCTCCCAGCCATGGATGGTTCAGTGCCTGCCCCACCGCCTGGAACGTGGAGACCTCGCTGAATCCAGCGACGATTCCATGCAGCCCCTGGCAGGATCCTGCCTCGGACGTGTGACCGAGCGAGCCTTAGCATGAAGGCTGCTCTGGATCTGTCCATGATAATTTTAAAACCAGCTGTCGAAAGAATGAAACCATTCCTCGAGTAGTTTAACTGGCTATATCGCACTATATTTTAAATTTTTGTGTCTGTGGAGAAGAGGAAATAAAAGGAGCCCTCGGGTTAGAAGGCGCACAGGCTGGAGCCTCCGTCCGGGCGCCGTGGGGAATGGTGCGCGTGAGCCCACTGGGAGCCACCCTGGCGCCAGCTCAGCCTGCAGCAGACATGTGTGGGATGCGTTAGCAACGAAGAAACGGATGAATGAATGAAGAACCAAAGAGCAAGAAGCGTGTTTTAGGTGAAAACCTGAGGCCAGGGTGAATGATGGGTGATATAAGAGACCTTCTGATTCAATACTCACATTAGGCCGCTTTACGGATCCACTGATTGTTCCATGATCGATGGATGGACGGACAGACAGGTGGACAGATGCCAGCTCTAGTTTGCTCAAGTGAAGCTACAAGGTGGGGGTCACTTGTTTTATCATTCTTGTCATCAATCACATTCCAAGTAGTGAAATTGTTTAATTTCCTTTCTATGAGTCTAATTTATATCCTTTCTCTTTCAAGAGACGATTTTAAGACAGCTCCAAAAATGAGTATCTTGGAAAAAACCTGGAATTTAGGAATAATAATGTGTTAGAGAAATAACTAGGTCTGAAGGAAAATGGGAGAAGTATTTTCTCAAAGTAGACAGCAAATTGCTGGCCACTTTGTGGCTAAGACAAGAAGCTACTTCCAGCAAAGCGGCCTGCAGCCAGGGGCAAGTGCACTGGTGCCCAAGGGACTCAGCTGTGTGAGGGCTCAGGTGCCTCTGATTCAGCCCTCCATCTATAGAAGGTTCAAGAACTCATGATTTTAGGTGCAGGTGTGCTCAACTCCTCACAGATGCACTCTAGACACTGCTGGCTTCTTAGTGCTGGGCTCGGGGTTGGCTGCCTGGAGCTGCTCTGCAGGCTCCGAGGCAGCCTGTTCAGTGGTGGTGGCCTTGGTCAGGCGTGTGACAGAGACTGGAACCTCGTTGATGGATGTGCCCAGGAGGGGCCCAGCAGTGTCCAGGAGAGGCACCGTGCACGAGTCCTCACTGCTGGTTGGGAGGAAGGACGCTTTGTAGAAACATGAAGACTCTCCATGAAATAGTTCCACAGTAACGGAACGTTTTCAGTTGTGGCTATACCATTTGCAAAATGAAAATCTGAATCCCTTTTTCTAAAAACCAGGAAAAATTGTCCCTAATGGTGGTAAAATATAAATCTTTCTCATTTTTTCCATGGTCTTTCTCTTGATTTTTCATGTTGTTTTTAATCTGCTATTTAATGTTGGTTTAAGTAAAGAAAAATTTAAAAATTTAAATTATCATGAATTTTACTATTTATATCATGCAGTGTGAGTTTTAACACAAATGTAAATGCACCTAAGTCATATGTAGACTCACCAAAATGATGCAGTTTGTGTTTTTTAGCTCATACATGCGTATGTGCATTTCATTTAATCTGGAATAATGAAAGTGCTGCAAAAACCAACTCGGCCATTTTTATTTCATTCCCTGACATGGTCACATTTTACCAACACTCTCTGCATTTGGCTCGCTGGCAATTGAGGAAGGGTGGGAGGGTTGCCCGTCTCCTGTCTGTGTCATTGCTTCCGCGCAAGTGGTCGGCTCATGCAGGGCAGTCGCGTGAGCAAGAGAGGATCTGATGGGGGGCTTGGTCCGTTTCTCAGAACGCCACCGCAACTCCAGCGGGAAGCGTGGCCTTGGGGCTGTCGATGTCCTGCTCACTCGAGCTCAGACGTGACACGCTCACCTGGCGTTCACCGTGAGTCTCACTGAACTCCCCCGCGCCGTGGGTTCACCCAGAGTCTGTGAGTGAGGGACGCCCTGTGTCACTGGGGCTGCAAGCAGGTCAGCGAACACACGCAGCGCACGTCCATGCCCTGCCCACCGGCGTGTTTCATTGTCCCGTCAACTTCACTTACAAGACACGCTTGCGGATAAAAGCATGAGAAGTTTCAAAATGGTGATACTGAAAGCACAGGCCCACAAAAGAAAAAACACTGACGTTGGACTTCATCAAAAGTAAGAGCTTGTGTGCGTCAAAGGACACTATCGACGGAGCGAAAGAGCAACGCACGTGCCGCCGGGTGAGCCTTGAGGACGTCGTGCCGAGTGCACTTGCCAACAGAGAAGGACAAATAGTGCCGACTCCACTCACATGAAGAATCTGGAATTGTCAGATTCCCAGAAATGGGAAATGAAACAGAAGCTCTCAGGGGCTGGGAGGAGGGGAGAATGTGGAATTGTTGAATGGGTGCAGAGTTTCCGTGTGGGACAGTGAAAAAGTCCTGGGGATGGATAGTGGTGATGGTTGCACCACACTGTGAACTTGGAAATGGTGAGTTTTATGTTATGTGTATCCAGCACAATAAAAAAAAGCTGTTCAAGAAGGTGATGTTAGACCAAGCGCATGGCCCTCGTGTGTGCAGGTTCTGTGCAAGGCCCAGGTCTCACACCTGTGAAGCTGGCCCTGGCTGCCTCGTGTTTGTGGAACATGAAGCGTGAACGCTCAGACACATCTCAGGTGCAGCTTCTTCCCTTGGATGGTAAGATCCCTGAGGTCAGTGTGCGTGTCTTATTTCCCATACTAGTTATGTTCATTGAATTGAAACTCTGAATCGGACCTTACTCATGATGTATTTTTTTAAAGCAGGCTTATTAAGGCATAATTCACACACATTAATATTCATACATTTTCCAAGTGTACAGTTCATTTTGTTTTGACAAACGTGTACAGTTGTACAACTAGCACCGAATCGTGAGGTAGAACATTCCCATGAACCCAAAAAGTTCCCTGTGCCCTTTGCACTCAATGCTCTCACTTAGCCCAGCACCCCGCGGCCACCCATCTACTGCTTGCCACTGTGGTGTCACCTTTTCTGGAATCTCCCGTAACTGAAATCCTGCAGTTTGTAGTACTCTGTGACCATGATAAGTTTTGGTTACAACCGTTAGCATCTTAATTAAAGAGATGATGTTCTGTTGAGGCCGCTCAGGGGCGAGGGCCTGGGCCCTGATCAGGGCATTTGGACTTTGATCCTGACTCTGCCTCTTATTAACGCTGAGACTTTGTGTGGACTTCCCTGCTCTGGCATCAGCTGCCTCATGTATGAAATGGAGTTCACAATAGTCCCTTCCTCGTGGGCCGTTGTGGGGATTGAGTGAGCTCACACACAGGAAACACTTAGGGAGGCCCGTGGACCGTGGTAAGAGCCCAGTAATGCTTAGTTGTTGATCGCACTGTTATTGATGGTATTTTAACAATAATACTGAGAATAACACTTCCTTGCCTTTAGAGTGGGATTTGAGTAGTACCTTTCTTCTGGCATTGCCATGGAGATTGCACAATGCCTGTGAAGCATTTAGAGCAGTGCCTGGCCCTCGGTGAGAGCTCCATGGTGTAGCTGTTACGACTGTCCTGGTAGAAAGCCTTTCAGGACCGAATCTTGCTGTCTTTCCATAAATAGAAGTTATCACTTCCCTTAATTCTGAGAAGGGGTGAAAGTCAGTTGTAAGAAGGACTCCTCTTGGATTGCTTCCTGTCAGTCTGGGTGAAAAAAAAAATCACAGAAAGCAACCACCAGTGTAAATCATACAAAATATTCAGGCCTTTTCCCCACAGGCCAGGGGAGGAGCGTCATGTAAACAGATAAACTGATGTCTGTGTTCTTGCTTTGTTGTTGTTGTTTTGTTTTTGTCTCTGTTGCTTTGAAAGAAGAAAAACAATAGCAAATGAGTTAAAAGTTACAGGGTCAAGGGGGCTGTTGAATTCTCAGACCTTTCCCCGTGTTCCAAAGTCAGGGCAACTTTAGTGTGTTTGATATTGAAGTGTTTCAAACTGTCCAGGACTCTGTGGTAAACAATTACTGGGGAAAGAAGTTTCCACATGGAACAAGAAATGGCTTCGGTTTCTAGAATCATCAGCTCACAATTGGAAGTATAAGAGTACCTTGTTCTATGGCACTTCACTGTGTTGTGCTTCACAGACAATTGCACTTTCTACAAATTGAAGATTTGTGGCAACCCTGCGTCCACAAGCCTGTTGGTGCCGTTTTTCCAACAGCATGTGCTCACTTTGTGTCTCTGAGTCATGTTTTGGCAATTCTCACAATATTTCAAACATTTTCATTATTATATCAGTTATGATGATCTGTGACGAGTGATCGTTGATGTTAGTATTATCATTAATTGCTTTGAAGCGCCACAAACCATGCCCATGGGAGACGGTGAACTTAGTGGATAAATGCTGTGTGTTCCGACTGCCCCGCCAACTGACCATTCCCCATCTCTCTCTTTCCCTCTCCTTGGGCCTCCCTGTTTCCTGAGACACAACAATATTAAAATTAGGCCAATTAGTAATCCTACAATGACCTCCAAGCATACAAGTAAAAGCAAGAGTCACACATTTCTCACTTTAAGTCAATAGCTATAAATAATTAAGCCGGGAAATGATTAGTTTAGAAATTAGTGGCAAAGGCGTGTCAAAAACCCAGATAGGTCAAAGACTGGCCTCTTGCACCAAACAACCAAGTTATGAAGGCACAGGGAAAGTTCTTGAAGGAAATTATAAGTGTTACTCCACTGAACACATGAGTAATAAGAAAGTGAAATAGGCTTATTGCTGAAATGGAGAAAGTTTTAGTGGATAGATCAAACTAGCCACAACATTCCCTTAAGCCAAAGCCCAATTCACAACAAGGCAGTCGGGACTGTCTTCAATTGTATGAGGGCCGAGAGAGGTGAGGAAGCTGCAGAAAAAAAGTTTGAAGCTAGCAGAGGTTAGTTCATGAGGTTTAAGGAGGGAAGCTGTTTCCATAACATAAAAGTGCAAGGTGAAACCACAAGTGCTGATATAGAAGCTGCAGCAAGTTATCCAGAAGATCTCGCTAAGAGATTTTATGAAGATGGCTACACTAAACAACAGGTGTTCAATGTAGACAAAACAGCCTCTGTTGGAAAAAGATGCCACCTAGGACTTCCATAGCTAGAGAGGAGAAGTCAATGCCTGGCTTCAAAGGACAGGCTGACTCTCGTTAGGAGCTAATGCAGCTGGTGACTTGAAGTTGAAGCCAATTTTCATTGGCCATTCCAAACATCTTAGGGACTCTAAGAACTATGCTAAATCTACGAAGTCTGGATGACAGCTCATCTATTTACAGCATGGCTTACTGAATATTTTAAGCCTACCATTGAGACCTCCTGCTTAGAAAATAAGATTCCTTTCAAAATATTACTGCTCAGTGACAAGGCACCTGGTCACCCAAGAGCTTGGACGGAGATGTACAAGGAGATTAATTTTTTTTCATGCCTGCCAACACAACATCCATTCTGCAACCCATGGGTCAAGGAGTAATTTCAACTTTCAAGTGTTATTATTTAAGATACTTTTCATAATAACCGCCATAGATAGTGATCTCTCTGATGGATCTGAATAAAGTAAACTGAAAACTGGAAAGGATTTAGCATTCTAGATGCCGTTAAGAACATTTGTGATTCATAGGAGGTCAAAATATCAATGGGAATTTGGAGGAAGTTGGGATCAACCCTCATGGACGACTTGGAAGAGTCCAAGAATTCAGAGGAGGAAGGAACTGCAGATGTGGTGGAAATAGCAAGAGAACTAGAATTAGATGTGCAGCCTAAACATGTGACTGGATTTCCACGATCCCTGGTAAAACTTGAACAGATGATGAGGTGCTTATTATGGATGAGCAAAGAAAGTAGTTTCTTAAGATGGAATCTACTCCTGGTGAAGATGCTTGAACACTGTAGAAATGACAACAAAGGATTTCGAATATTACATACACTTAATTGATTGAATAGCGACAGGGTTGGAAAGGATTGACTCCAATTTTGGAAATTCTACTGCAGGTAAAATGCTGTCAAACATCACGTGGTACAGAGAAATATTTCATGAAAGGAAATGTCAATCAATGCAGTGAACTTCACTGTTGTCTTATTTTAAGCTATTGCCACAGCCACCCCAACCTTCAGCAACCACCGCCCTGATCAGTCAGCAGCCACCAACATCAAGCGAGACCCTCCACCAACAAAAATACAGCAATTGGCTGAATGCTGAGATGATTGATAGCATTTTTTTTAGCAACAGGTGTTTTTAAATTAAGGTATATACATTTTTTGACATAATGCTATTGCACACTTAATAGACTGAAGTATAATGTAAACATAATTTTTATACACACCAAGAAACCAAAAAAAATCGTGTTATTTGCTTTATTGTGATATTTACTTTATTATTGCAGTGGTCTGGAACCAAACCCGCAATATCTCCAAAGTAAGCCTGTAAGGAGAAAATGTTTCCAATGATAGGAAACAGAATAGAACATGCTTAAAGAATACTTAAGGAATCAGGGGAAATCTACCTCTTTGATATACGAAATAGTTCAGCTAAATTTGACTTTATAACAGGGTAATTAACATGCCTATATTTTGGAGTCATTCTACCCCCACGGCTGATGTTTCCATAGAAATCTCCTGCCAGGCACTTCCTCCTTGCTGCTCTCATTTATACCTGCAAACAGACGGGGAGCTGAAGTCATGGTGGGAAAACGAAGAGCGAACTCTCTGCAGACCACTTCTCACTAGACAGCCAGGAGAAGCTGTCTTCCTCCATGTGTCTCCCAAGAGGGAATGATGGGAATAATAATCCTCTCCACATCCCGATGCATCTCATTTTCAAGTCAGAACCCCACCAGACACCAGCATTGCACAGAAGAGTGAAGGAGAAACAAGGAGAGACGGATAGATTGAACTGCGGCATCCTAGTTCAGATCCTAGCAAAGGAAGGGTCCCATCATTTGCAATCAGATAAGGGATATTCTCTCAGTAATAAAAGGCAATTGAGAATCTAAATGAAAAATCGAATGCTTTTCATGCTGATTTATTTTAGATTAGAAAAAGTTAAACCAGATGTAAACACGAAGAGATGGCGCATGAAGAGGGAATTGCAGTGGAGTGATAAATCTCAGTTTTGAGTTATTGTAGGTGTAGGGTTGCAGAAAATACACTGTTGATCCATAAACTGATCTGACATTAATTATTGTTGCAGAAGAGGGTTCAGAAGATTGAGTGCTGGCAAAGATCAATCATGCGTCTCGATTAGCGTTAGCGTGCCCCTTACCGTCCGGAGAGTCTGCACTAACCAGTCTGCGGAGAAACCCAGGACCACCTGCCGCACAGGCTGTCTGCCCTCTAGTGGAACCTCCTACCTCCCCCGGAGAAGGCATCAGTGTGCTGGAAAGAGGCTGCCCTCCTTCCTCTGGCCTCCAACAATGTCTATCATTGTCCCAAAGGGAAGACCCAGCCAAAATCCACCCTGTCTTTGGCTCCTTAGGATCCAAGTAGATCGGGATGTCTCCTCTGATTCCTCTGTGAACCATGCACATGTCCAGAGAGGCGAAGTTAGGGGAGGGATCTGGCAGCACAGTTCTGTGTAGACCTGGAAATTCCCAGCTGTTTTCTCCCCTTTCTTCTTTCCTGGGGTAGATGACATTTCAGTCCCTGTTTTCCTGGATCAATGCTTTATAAAGCTCAGGAGCCACCTCTAACTGCCCCAGCCATCCACCACTATGCACACACACAGACACACACACGCATGCTCACACGCACACATACATGCACACAGACACTGCACTGTATTCGGAGGAGGGATGGTCTGAGCACTTGGGTGCATGGGGTTAAAAGCGGGAGCATTGGAATGAGGCTGAGGCTGAATCCCGGCCCTGACATTTAGTAGCTCTGGGTGTGATCCAGGTCAAATTGCCTGATCATTTCATACCCTAGTGTCCCTACCTATGAAGTGCAGGAGAACATCTGTTTCACAGGCCTTGCTGTAAGGACAGGATGGGGATGCACGGAAACCCTCACCCAGGGGTGGTGCTGAGCGCTCACCGGATGCCCACGGTACTGGCTGACAGGCTCCATCCCAAACTCTTGGGACCAAATGTGATTCCACAACAGTTTTCTGGATTTTAAAATGATAATGTTGCACTGTGTCTCCAGTAGGATCCGAGGTACACTCTGTCATTAAGCTCTAATTAAAAAAATGGATGAATATCCACCCTCAATGGAGTAAATTAATATTATAAATAGCCTTAGGTTAGTTCAGGTAAAGTTTCGCTATCAGATTAATTTGCTACAAACCCAGGAAGAAAAACACTTGGATTTCAGAGGTTTATGCATTTTAGAATTGCAGATAAGGGATTATAGATCCGTAGTGAGTACTCAGATATCTTGAAGGGAGAGTCACGAAACAACAAAAACAGTAACATATTTGCTCATTAGAGCCAAGCTTTTATTGCAGGGCTTGGGAGAATCAAGGAAGAGAATGAGAAAGTTGTTTTGCAAAGCACTTAGTCTCACACGAATGGAAGGTTATACTATTACTGTACCTCCGACGCTCCATCAAAGCTCGCTGGAGCACTGGCTTCTGGCTGCTGGTGGGATTCACAGATCAATTTGTTATTGATGTTATTGTTGTCCCAGCAGACAGCAGGCTTGACCACAGGATTCCTGCTGGGGAGGTCTGGCAGTGTCGTACCCTGCAAGGCAGGGCAGGTGGCATGGTGGGGTGGGAGGAATGAATGCCGGGCCAGGCTCAGGAGGGCTGGTGTGTGTGACGGGGCCCACGTTTTCTCGGTCTTGGGCACTGAGGTTTCCTACCCTCTCTGGCCTGTAGTTTCGTTACCTAAAACACCTGTGTGTCCTGGCTGTCTCTCAGGGCCTTTGGAGAATCAGAATGAGGCAATGTGTGTAAAAGAGCCTTGCAAACTGGAGCCTTCCACATTATTATGGGCATCATCATCTTTTTAAGGTACTCGATCCTAATCAGTTTTCTATTCCCAAGGAGTGATCCTTGTTGCCCAGGATCCGAGCTGGGTCCTTTACTCACTAGGTGTGTGTGACTTTGGGCAAGTTACTTAACCTCCCTGTGCCTCAGTGTCCACATCTGCAATATGGGCATAACAATTATAATGCCGCTTTCACTGAGTTGCTGGAGGATCCCGGGAGGTAACCGCCCTCCCACGATGACAGCTTCTGCGCTGCTCGGGTGACCCCAGGCTTAACCTTGCATAAGCAGCTGGGAACGGAGGTAAAAAATGGGGTCTTAAGTCTTTTCTCCATTGTGTTACTTTGGTAAATCACAGCTTCCGTTCACTAAATAACACCCTAATGGCCTCAGAGACTTCAGGGAGACACAGCCTTGAAAGCACTGAGCTAGGAGTCACTTAATGATCACTCACGAAATAGCTCGGGGCTGATTAAGCTCTTCCTGAGTGGTAAATAGTGAGAACTAAAGCAGACCACGTGCTGCACAAATCCTGGGCACTGCAGGCCAGAGGCTGGCGTCAGCCCTAGCGCCTAACCTAGACCAGGAACCCTGCCCCCCTCCCAGCTTTTCACTTTCCTCTTTCCTCTTCCTCTCTTCCTCCCTCCCTCCTTTCCTCCCTGCCTCCTTGCCTCCTTCCTTCCATCTTTTCTCCTCCCTTTTCTTCTCCAAACACCCACCGTTTTTCTCATTAGCATCCACACCGTGCTGCGCACAGATGTGCAGGTGGCCCTGTCCCCAGGGGACTCCCAGGCTCGTGGGGAGACAGGCCTGGTGGGTGAGGAGGCCCGGGTGCTGCAGGAGGAAGCTCAGAGGGTGGACCCAACACACCCCTGGGGACCCCAAGAAGGCTGCACAGAAGAGGAGACACTTGGCTCTTGAAGATCAGTTTGATGGTCATCACCAGTAGAAAAGAAAAAAATTACCCAGAATCTGAGACTTTAAAGGAGTGGTATTAGTTTTTGTATGCTTTTTCCATTCTTCACAAAATTTTTATGAAATGACATTTTTTACTTTTCATAAAATTCTTCGCTATCTCAGTGGAAATCATAGTGGACATTCCATTATGTTACCTTTGCATTCATAAGCATTTTCCCATGTAGTTTTGCAGTTCACTCACTCATCAGCATGTATTTTTGAAGGCATACTGTGGACCTGGTGATGTCCTAGGTGTGTGATCACAGCCATGGACAAAGAACTTACTGTGTGGGGCTTACATCCCAGTGGGAAGAGATGAAAAACCAACAGATACACGTCACGGAGTAGACATGGGTAAAAATGTAGTTGAAAAATGTTGCCTGTCATGTAAGCAGCACCCAGTTTCAGCTCCTGAGTGAAGGTTCCAGTCTCACCTGTGCACAGGACTGAGCTTCAACACATAAGGGAATATCAGGTGCAAACTGTCCTTGCACAAAATCGCCAGTGCTTCCCCGTCACCGAGGAAGTAATGTCCAAACTCGCGTAGTATTTGAGGCCACCCACAATACGCTGTCGTTTGTAGATGAGGAGCCTGTAGCATCGATCACGCGCACCGTTACAAAGGTGCATAGGGTTTCACCGTACACGCCTGCCCTCATCCACAAAGCCATTCCCTGCGGCTGGATAGTTTAAACACTTCTGACGTTTTGACATTATGAACCACACTGCAAAATCTTCTTCATGGATCTGGCCTTTACTATACTTTGAATCAGTTAAAGAGTCCAAGTGTTGTGAATTGAGGAGAGACGTAACCAGATTTGCTTTGTGGCAATATTGCAGGTGGTGAAGAGGCGGGAGGGGGCTCTGGGGTGTTGGCAGGGATTGGGAAGGTCCCTGTTGAGGCACTGAGATGGAAGGAGACACCGAGGAGTACAGCCCACAGGAGCTGTTGACGGATGCCATCGGCCGGCGTTGGCAGCTAGGTGGCCACGGCGAGAGCAATTTTAGCACCATGGCTGGGAGTGGCTCGGTGCAGATTGTGGTAAACTGAGGAATGAGTGAGCGGTGAGGAGGTGGGACAGAGAGAACATGGACGACTCTGTCAAGAAGGTTTGCAAAAGGGAGGTAGGTGGCTGGTCACGTGAGAGGGAGTTTGTTGTTGTTTTCGTTTGCTTTTAGTAGGAGCTCCATAAAAGTTTATCAAATAAATAAATGAAAGAGGCCAAACAGGAGTGAAAAAGCAAATGTTTTGTTTTCAAACAGATTTGTAAGTACGCCAAATGGCCAAGTTTGGGATGCATCTCACATGAGAGCTGTGAGGTGGCCATATTTATCTTTTTTTATGGCAATGACTTTTTATTTTATTATTTTATCTTTTTAACTACAAATAATAATTGCATATATTCATGGGTACATGGTGATGTTTTGATACATATAATGTACAGTGATCAAATCAGGGTGATTAGCGTAGGTATCATCTCAAGCATTTACCATTTCTTTGTGTTGGAAACAATCAATATCCTCCTTCCAGCTATTGGAAACTGTGTGATGTATTATTGTTAACTGTATTCATCTCACAGTGGTATAGAACACTAGAACTTATTCCTCCTATCTAGCTATAATTTTGTATCCTTTAACACTGTGGCCCCCAACCCCCGGGCTGCGGCCTGTTAGGAACTGGGCCAAATAGCAAGAGGTGAGTGGCTGTGGACAGGTGAGTGAGCGAAGCTTCATCTGTATTTACAGCCGCTCCCCATGGCTCACATCACTGCCTGAGCTCCACCTCCTGTCTGATCAGTGGCGACACTAGTCTCAGAGGAGCAGGAACCCTACTGTAAACTGTGCATGCGAGAGATCTAGGTTGCAGCTCCTTATGAGAATCTAATGCCTGATGATCTGAGGTGGAGCTGAGGTGGTGATGCTAGCACTGGGGAGTGGCTACGAATGCAGATTATCATTGGCAGAGAGGTTTAGCTGCACAGAGACCATAATAAATCAATTGCTTGCAGACTCATACCAAAACCCTATCAGCCAGTGACATGTGACAATGTGATAATAGGAATAAAGTGCACGATAAATATAATGCACTTCAGTCATCCCAAAACCATCTCCCTCCAACCATCCATAGAAAAAGTGTCTTCCATGTGCCCGGTCCCTGGTGCCAAAAATGTTGGGGACTGCTGCTTTAACAAATCCCTCCCAAACCCTCCCTTCCCCTGCCCAGCCTCTAGCATCTTCTGTTCTACTTTTTGCTTCTATGAGATCAACTTATTTTAGCTTCCACATATGAGTGAGAACCTGCAGTGTTTAACCTTATGTTCCTGGCTTATTTCAGTTAATTTAATTTCTCCAATTTCATCCATGTTGCTGCAATTGACAGGATTTCATTCTTTTTTATGGCCGAATAGTACTCTATTGTGTATATATACACCACATTTTCTTTATTCATTCATCTGTTCATGGACGTCTGGGTTGATTCCCTATCTTGGCTATTGAGGATACTGCTACAATAAACACGGGGGTGCAGATGTCTCTTTGATATACTGTCTTCCTTGCCTTTGGATAAACGCCCAGTAGTGAGATTTCTGGATCATATAGTAGTTCTATTTGTAGTTTTTTGAGGAATTTCCATACTGTTCTCTGTTACTGTTAGTGGCTATGCTAATTTACATCCTTAGCCAGAGTGCGTAAGAATTCCCTTTTCTTCCTATCCTCTCCAACATTTGTTATTTTTTATATTTTTATTAATAGCCATCCTAACTGGGATGAGATGATACCTCTTTGTGGTTTTGGTTTCCATTTCCCTGATGATTACTGACGTGTTTTTTTTTTTTTTAAGTTGAGAAAGAGATGGATGAGGCTAGAAATGTTGGGGAAAGCAAGGTTGAACACAGGAGAGAGTGGGATCCTCGATGGTATAAGACCTCCAAGAAGACAGGAGAATGGATTCCAAAGGGCACCGTGCATGACTTACCCTGGACAAGAGGCTTTGCATTCATTCATTCGTGCCTCCCTCCATCTTTTTTTCCCCAACAAATACTTATTGAGCCTGCGATGTGTCCAGCCCCGTATTAGGAGCTAGAAATCCATTGGCAAGCAAGGAAAAAATAATTCTGTTCTCACAGGGGTTACAGTCGAGGGGAGAGGCAGACATATAGATTCACACTTATCCTTGTGTATTTACAAATTGAGGGACGTTCTCTGAAGAAGAGCAATGCCTTTGTAAGAGCTTATAAACAGGGAACCTGACCTAGTTTTGAAGGTGGCGTCAGGAGGGACATTGACATGAGCAGATCAAGTAAGCTGAGATCAGCGGAGGACCAGAGAAACACGCTATGCCAGTGGGACAGCGTGTACAAGGGCCCTGTGGTGGGTGAGAGTGTGTACTTCCAAGGGGATGCCGGAAGCTCACACAGAGCGTGTGGCCAGGAGAGAGGTGCCCAGTGATGCCACAGAGATTAGCAAGGGCACATCACATGGGAGCCTCTTCAGACTTTATCCTAAGGGCAATGAAAAGTGTTTCTCTTCTGTACAAAGGAGTTACAGTCAACAACCAGTGGAAAGTAGAGCCAACACCAAGCCTTTTCTGGACATTGCAATTGGATTGAGATCTAGGGTCAGTTGATGAAAGAGATTCCCGAATCACTCCATCACTGGGAATTCTTAGATAAATAGTGCTCGGAGCCTGCAGAACGTGGTTGCAGGCTTTGGAGAAACCAGACCCTTGCAGGGGCTGTGGGGACTCGTCAGTTTGCCATCCACGGTGAGTTGTTGGAGCCCCAGAGAGAGAAACTGCCTGTGATCCAAACCTGCACACTTGAGTGTTTGTTACTCCATGGCGAGGCTGGGCCTCCTGACTAATGATTGCACAGTGCATCAGGAGCTTGCTGAGGGAAAATTAATTGTGTGTTGTCATATCCCAGGTTAATTAACTTGCTAGACTTCATAGAGTTACATTTAAAAATGTGCATAACAATCTTTCTTAAAAGAGCCATATAAGACAAAAAGCCCGGAGAGAAGAAACTCAAGATCTCCACCATGGCAGTTTCTCTCTGCACCCTCCACCCCCCAGAAAGCTTCCAGACCCACCCAATTGGTCTGAAGCCGGGGAGAGACATCTTGCTTCTTCTGATGGATTTAGGATTTAAATTATTTTCTAATCCCATGTCCCACGTTGCAACACTTCATTTCCTTCCTGAAAATTTTTCACGTATTATTCAGTATTTCCTATGACATGTGTATGCTAAGCCCGAGAAAAGGACCCACAGAAGTACAATGGCAATATAAGTATTGCCAGATGTAGTCAAAAAGCCAACTAATACTACTTGGTGTCTTAGTCCTATTCATGCTGCTGCAACAGAATACCCAAGACTGTGTAATTTATAAAGAACTGAAATGTACTTCTCACAGTTCTGAAGGCCGGGAAGTCCAGGATCAGGGCACCAGCATCTGGTGAGGGCTTCTCGCTGTGTCCTCACATGGCCAGATAGCAGAGGACAGCAAGCTCATTCCTGGAAGCCCTTTTGTGGCAGTATCAATCCATCCGTGAGGCAGAGACCTTGTGACCCAAACACCTCCCATTAGGCCCCACCTCCCAACACAGTTGCATTGAGGATTAAGTTTCCAGCACAAGAATTTTGGGGGGCACATTCAGATCACAGCACTTAGCAATGACAATAATAACAATGACAATATTTAGAACACACTGGCTTAAAGCTAGGGTGCTTTGGGTCTAACTGGCCTGGTCTGAATCCTGGCTCCATTGCACGCAGCTGGGTGACCTTGGCCTGTCACTGAACTGAAGCCTTCGCTTTCTCAGCTGCCGTAGCAGGGCTGACAGCGGCGTATCTTTCTAACAGTTGCGCCGATTCAATGAGACGTTGTACATAAAGCATTGAGTGTACAACTGGCACATGTGAAGCCTCGATAATTTTCAGCACTTCTTCTTATAATTAATAATCATTGCTGACAGGCAAAAGCTGAGTAGAGCCACAGTCGGGGAGTTGAGGGAGTGGCAGAAATGTGAGTAACTGTTGAACCCTCTGGATCTCAGCCCAGGCCGGGTCCACGTCCCACACCATTCTTTCTCGTTCGCTGGGCTGGGAGGAGGCCAGACTTCTCCTGGGGACAGAAGAGTTGTTTGACTGCAGCTTCCCCTCTGCAACTCCAGAACCGGTTACCTCGATGCTGGCGACGAAAGGGAGCAAGAAATGGGAACCGAACCCCCCAAAAACCAACTCAGCCTTGGGGCTATGACATTAACTGAGGTTCAGGATGAGAGCCGAGCTTGAGCCCCACAAATGTCCTGTCCCTCCAGATCACACCACGATGACAGCAGGCCCTTTGGAAGAGCTGCTCTTTAGCTCTGATATGAGATCCCAGGATATTCCGAGGGATGGTGTGGATGCGGCAGGCCCAGTATGGAATGGAATGTTCTGGAGTCACATTAAAGTTAGATATCAGAGCCCAAAATCTCACCCATAGTGAATGGCTTTCAGAATAAATTACAAAATAAACCTTTACCTTACGGGAGAGACAGCATAATAATCATACTTGCAGACGGCAGAATACTCCGTCTATATTAACGCTGTTTTCATTGGGTCTTAAAGGCTAATTCCTGGAATTTGATTGCTCATGGTTAATCAATTTATCAATATTTATTCAGTGCCAACTTTAGCTCAGCACCCATTCAGCGCTGTGATGGGCTAGAAAAACCATTAGATGTGGTTCCTTGATCTACTAACAAAATGCACAGCAAAATCAATGTTGGCTCGTTAGACTCTTTCTTCCTCCCCTCTTCCTTCCTGTGCATTTTGAAACCATCAGAAACCTGCCTTTTACTCACTGGCAGAGGCAACCTGGGGGAGATGGAACCGAGTACTCATTACGATCTGTAGTTCTGTCTTGGAAGAGTAGAGAGATTCTGGGGATGTTCCTGATTTTTTTAAAAAATAAGGTGCATCACTGAAGATGATATATCTGGCAAACAAAAATATAAAACTGGGCAAGGTTTCTGTTTATTTTCCAGATCCACAGTCGACTCTTCTCATCCCCCAAAGATCGTTCTGCCTGGGAAAGAAATGAAAGTCTTTCGAACGCAGGTAAAGAACTGGGCTCTGCCCAGCCAGCGCTCTCTTTCAAGACTTTATTTACTCTCTTTCCTTTATTTTTATTAATAATGAAATATACTTTCGAGTGTAGTTTCCCCCCAAACCAGAGATGATAGCTCAGTGGCTCCGGCAAGATTTGAAGCTGATTTGAATTTCTAAACACCTGTGTTGTTAGGCCAGCAGCCTCCAAACAGCGAAAGATGCAAAGGAAATAGAGGTTGCCTCAAGTGGTGCCTTTGGAACCCGAGGTCACTGCGAGAGCTGAGCCTGTGGGTCAGGCTGGAGTGGATGGGGCTCCCTGAGGAATGAGTAATGAGACACATGCGGAATATTCTCGGAACAGAGTGGATGCAATTTAAATACAGGCAGGGCATGTGCATCGTAAATCATTTTTTATAAAGCTTCAATTTATAGCCACTAAACTGTAAAAACACTAGGTGAGATGGTTACAGTTCATAACTTTTATTAAGTTTGTTAATATAGATGATGTGAAAATAAGCTCCCCCTACCTTTGTGTGTGAAATCACATG